>VXBQ01004827.1:0-23407 GCA_013400175.1 Phainopepla nitens
ATGTTATTCGAAGGAATAGCGCACCCGCTCGCCGCGCGGCCGAGCACGGAGGGAGGGGGTTCCTTCCTCCACCTCGCCGTTCACGCAGCGAGCTTGGCTTATTTATTTATTAACTTACTACTCCAGTGCCGGGCGATGCTGCCATTTGCTTTCGTGCGAGCGGCGGCGCATCAGCCTTCTCTGCCTTTTTTTTTTTTTTTTTTCCCTCCCTCCCCATTCCTCTTCTAAATCCCATCCTGAATAAAAAAATAAATAAAAAGAAAAACAAACAAAAAACCCAAACAACAAAAACCCCAACCGTGGCGAGTCCGAAACTTTGATGGGCAGGTTCAAAGCAGGGAAGTTACCACGCCATGGATTAGAACGTTTCTGCGGTACTGGTTGGCGTGCAAATCAAACGTACGTGACTCGGGCTCCGGGGACTCCTCGGTCCCTCCCTCGTACCCTCGGGCGGTTCTGGGCCCGCCTGTGCCGGCAGCTGGGGGACCACGGCCGCCCCGGCTCCCTGCCACCGCACAATGAGCTGCTGGGGGCTGCCCGAACGCCAGCAGCCAACCCATGCGGGGTCAGTCCTTATCTGCAGTACACTGGCTTAAGTTACAGGCATGCCCCTGTGCGTCTCCGGCTTCTGAAAGTCTCCAGAGTCTCAGAAATACTTAAACCCCCGCATTTGTGTCGGAGCTACCATTGCTAAAGCAGTGGGACATGTTCTGGACACCGCGGAATTTGCGTGAGCTCTCACGAAAAGTCGGAGTTTGATGCAATGCAAAACTGATTTTTTTTTTTAATAGCCTCTTTTATCGCTTTATTCCTTTGAAATGCCCACAAGTTGTGAAGAAAAGTGTTTGCGTTATCTCTGCAAATCCTTCAGGAAGCCACGATGAACTCTTTATTATATTGTGAAACTAAAATCCATAAAGCAGTCATGATGAGTAACTGAGGGACGAGTCGTAATTGGGCAGAAACGCAGTTTTTTCATCTGGAGGATTCTAGAGGGCTCAGCGTGAGTGAGAACTTACAGCGAGGTTTCCTCTCAACTGTAAAAAAGAGATCTACAAGCCATTGTTTATTTAATTACTGTTAATTTTCCACTTCTTTTCCATCAATTGGTTGCCAAGTCCGGTGTGATTTAATTGTGAACTTTACAACATTTAGTGCCCTTCTTAAAGCTGTAGCTCCTGGACTCATACAATTATGCAAGAAACTCAGGCTTATTTTTTTTTAATGAAGTTTCTAGCCTGTGGGTTTGTGGATGTGACCTTAAAGGCACAAACCTTAAATGCACAAAAAGGAAAAGGTAAGAAGCAAATAGAGTCATCTAAAAATGCCTTTATTTTTTTAATGTCATATTGTTTGGGTTTTTCTTTTTGAGGCAATCTCTCCTGCCCCATCTTTTTCTTTTTTTTTTCTTTTTTTTTTTCTTTTGCAGGCAAGGTATGATATTAAACAGAATACTAAGAAGAGAATACTAAGACAAGAAAAACACAGAAATTATATCTGGCTGCTCATGAAATAGTTACTGATAGTTGCACAGTTCATGGGATATCAGGTAAGGTCACGTGCACAAGACTACCAAAAATCTAGTAGCCATCACAGTAGATCTGTCAACGTGTCCAACTGTGACAAGAGGTGTTACGGTTAGTATAACTAAGATATTAGATATTACACCATTTCTGATATATATTTGCTTATTTATACTTCTTTCTACTTTATTTCTACAGCCTTTGGATAGATCAAGTGAGCCTGGGCTAAGCTCTATTACTGTCAGATCAGCTTGTGTTTTGCTGTGGTTTCTCCTGTGGCTGGGGCACCGCCCAGGCCCCTCCCTCCTTAGCCCTCCAATCTCAAATCCATAACCAAGTCTTAAACCGCCCTGAAAATCCCAGCTCAAATACTCAGATTTTCCCTCCTCCATGTAAACTTTTACTACCAGCACTTTAAGCTGTAGAGGCCAAGTGTTACAGCTAAGACAGCCTGGATTTTGACTTTACCTTCAGTTAGTTTGAAGCAAGAAGAGGAGTCAGCTTACTCTGAAAACAATCAGACCAGAGTTGCTTTTGTCCATCAGATTTTTTTGATAGAGGCGCCAGAAAAATAAATAACTGAGTAAAGCTTGTTTATTTTACTGTTTTTTATCTTTCTGGTTAACAAGCAAGTTGAAAGAATCTAGAATGAGGGATTTAAGTGTTATTAGAGATTCGTCATGTTTATTTTGTGAGGAGTCAATACACACAGCCCAAGGTTTGTTTTTTAGAGATGACCTTTGGACAAAGTTCAAAGGAAAACTAATCATCAGCCATTACTGTGGATGCACACAGAAATTTTTCATGGTTTGTCTTAGAGCTCAGAGCATGATGAGTATCTCTCACACTGCCCAGAATAATCTCTGGGTCACCACAATGTAGAGTGGCTCAGACCATTTTCATAGAATCATAGAATCGTTCGGATTGAAAGGGACCTTAAAGGTTGTCTAGTTCCAACCCTCCTGCCGTGGGCGGGGACACCTTCCACTAGACCAGATTGCTCTGAGCCCCATCCAACTTGGCCTTGAACACTTCCAGGGATGGGACATCCACAGCTTCTCAGAGCAACCTGTTCCAGTGCCTCGCCATCCTCACAGTGAAGAATCTCTCTCTAACATCTAATCAAAATCTACCCTCTTTCAGAATAAATCCATTATCCCTTGTTCTATCACTACATGCCCTTGTCAGAAGTGCTTCTCCAGCTTTCTTGTAGACTCCTTTTAGGTACTGGAAGGCTGCTGTAAGGTGTCCTCCAGGCTGAACAGCCCCAACCCTCTCAGCCTGTCTTCACATGAGAAATGCTCCAGCCTTCTGATCATCTTTGTTGCACTCTAGTCTCACTAGATCCACAGATCCACATCACTCTTATGTTAGGGACCACAGAGCTGGACAAATGACTCCAGCTTCTCATAAGGTCCCATGAGAGCAGAGGGGCTGCGTTCCCTTCCTTGCCTTGCTGGCCATGCTGCTTTCGATGCAGCCCAGGATGCTGTTGGCTTGCTGGGCTCCGAGCACACTGTACCCAGCACATTGCTGGGTCATGTTGGACTTCTTGTCAACCAACCTGAGCTAAGCAGGGTAAGCCACAGACCCTGACTATCACAGACATGCCAGAAGTCTTTCCTTTAAAAACTGTGCATGTGCACTACTCCTTTGTTCAGACTTGCTATGCTGAGGAGAAGTGGTCTGCCTCTGTGCTACTTAGCTTCACTTCCACGTCTGCAAAAAGGGTCCCCATTTGTGTATATGAAGAATTCACCTTCTAGTAGCATGAGAAGTGGTTTCATGTACGAAATGGAAAGCAATGTTATCATCAGATGCACAGCTAAATGTTTGAATAAACTGTCTCTTTCTGTACATTGGCTCTATACTGAGATATCTACCACGATTTCCTTTCAGTGAAAGGAAATCTTGCTAGAAGCTTAGGGAAAAAAATCCTCCTTTGCTTGTTGAGTCTTTGTGCACAAAGTTGACCCACACACCTCTCCCTCTGAATGTGATGTTTGTGCTGCTTATCAAAAGTCATAGTTCAGTTTGTCTGGTTTTTCACTTTCTGCTTGATCACATCACTGTGGATGCTCATCCAGTCCCCTTTGCCTGGTTTTTTTCCTAAGAGCACTTAGAAGTACAAGCAAAATCCAAAGCCTTATCAAAGTTAGTGGAAAACTCACAAAACTCAACAGGATTTTATGAGTTTTGACTTGTAAGCAGCTGCTAGATTTTATTTCCCATTGAATGTTGTTTCACCAGTTTGGGAGAATTTCAGAGAAAGAAGCACAGTCCCTGCAAAGTATTAATGCAGGGACATCTCAAGAAAAATAGTCATTGCTAACAGTTATTGTACCAAGTGTTTAAAATAAAAAGTTACACCATTTCCTTTTAGCTTTGCTATAGCCAGCCCATCTTGCGGTGCTGTTTGTTGAGAATACTTAGAACAAAACCTGAGAAGATATTAGTTAACATGCAGAAACAGTCTTCTAGCAACTTGTGTTAAAAGGAATTAGCAGCAAGTGCAGTGACAGGTCACAGATGAGGTTGACAGTGGAGTAGCCACATAGCACTTTCTGTTTCCCTAGTTTTCAGCAACAAGTTACCTTAAAAATTAAACCAAGAGTTAGTTACTTGCCTATTGCTGTTTTTCACTGTGCTTTTGGCAGGAATGCTAGATCGCTGCAACTAAGAGGGGAGATAGCCTGTGCAGCTTAAAAATGAAAGCCATAAGACCATTTCAGGCAAGACATACCCCAACCTAAGAAAACAGTTGGGAATCTGTCTTTCTCATCAGTGTTTGAACACAAGGTTATCTCACCAGCAGGATCCAGGCAAAGAGTGCCTTCTACAAGCAAATATCTTCCCCTTCCCAGGTCAGGGAAGGATAGGGCATCGCTCGCTTCCAGATGATAAGGAAAATGAACCAGACTGTTTAGACCACCAGTTGGGGCCAGAGCCTGAAAACATGATGTGCATGAGGCAGTCGCCATTAAGGACATCAGCCTAAGTGGAAACTGCATTGCTTAACACAACAACCTCTGACTTTGACTGTGGATTATTGCCTCATACAGGAGTTATTGCTTCCAGCAGCCAATGAAGCAGACTTCATTGCTTACCCTGTCTCATCCCGAAATGACTTTTTTACTTGTCAGCTGTCAGTTGGTCCAGCCAGGAGTGGTGCAGCTGCAAATCTTACTCTCCTGATAGCTCTGCCTGGGAGGCAGCTAGGGTGAGCTAAAAACAGGCATAGGAGTGCATTGCCCAGGATCTATATTCAGGTAAAAGTAATTCAACATTCAGGCTGCCCTGTTGCTTTTGTAAAATTCATGTTCTCCAGGCTGCCCTCAGCAGCTGAGCCAGGGAAGGCCTGTCAGCACAGCACAGCATTGTGTCTCCAGTGAAATCCCTGGAGATGCAAGCTCTTCTGAGAGTAGCCTTGAAAGGAGACTCCGTCCTGCTGTCTGTTCCCCAAACTTTGCTCTGCCTACCAGAGATATTGGTTATTTCATACAGAAGGTAGAGAACTGTAGCTCAGAGGGGGTAGCCTGGCCTGTTGCACCAGAGAGCATGGGGGACCTGTGAGCACTCACCATGCCTGCCAGCAGCTCCCAGAGCTCTTCTTCCTTGGCTTCCCTCTTAGGCTTTCAGTCTTGTTAAGGTTTTGATATGTAAAGTCAAGAAGGTTGTCAGCTCTCTATCTAATCTGACCTCCAGTAAAACACTATTTCAACCAGTTCTTCTGTATCAGATCTGCAATTAGAGGAGGCCAGAGAGCATTTTACCTTTCACAAGTCCTTGCTTTCTTCTTCTGGATGTGCTTTCTTCAGAGAGACTGGTGGTGTTGCTGCTTCTATACTGAAGGAAGATCTGAGGAGTGATACTATCTCTGAGAGTCAAGAGGAATGGGTTTCCTTGCCTTTTTTTTTTTTTTCCTTTCTCCTTAAGTAGAAGTGAGCAGTCATAAAGGGGACATTGCTCATGGCTCTCAGGTGGCTGGCCAGGCTGACTAAGCATGGTTTTGGATCCTGTACACTGTTTAGAATCACAATGAGCTAGAGATTGTGTGCCAAGATGCAAATGGTCCGGGGAAAGGATCCTCATTTTTAAGCCAGCAGTATGAAGTATCCTAGGAGCAATTGCAGTTCCTTTATCAGATAAAAGAAACTGGTTTGACTCATTGTCCTTTTTGTTAAACAATATAATGCCCCCTAATTCAAGCAGATTTGTTGTAATTTTGGTCACCCTACTAAATTTTTCAGCTGGCAATGGTTGGACCATTGGTGATTAGAGATATCTAGTCTCCATCAAAATGCCCTTTTCCAGATGCTTTCAGAAGAATTCTTCCACTTCTATTTTTGAGGAACTTGGAGGGGAAAAGGTAGAATTGGAAAACTGTGGATGGAAATGAAACCACTGAGTATGTTTTCAAGGACTGCTGAAAGGAAATGACAACTTTTGTAATGAAGAATTTCGGTGTGTCACTAACCTGATAAGCAAATAGAAATGCAGAGTGGTAAACCAAGGGCATGAGCCACAGACCAAGACAGCAGCTACCAGGATGTATTGCAGGCATATAGACATCTCAACAGCCTCCCACATGCACAGAAATCAGACATTGTGACAAACAGCAACCAAAAAAAATTTAAAAGTCAATTTCTGTAAACAATAAAACACCAGTAGAAGGGATATCATGTCTTTTTAGTCCTTTTAGGTGTCAATGGTCATTTTGGCACCTTGAGGACAGACATCATAAAGCAAAGTCTGCTCCAAAGTCCAAGGAACATATAATGTAAAAGGTCACTAAGGGGAAAGGCAGGGAATCAGAGGACCTAAGGAAAACTACAGGGTGATGATAATTCCGGGATTAAGTACTTCAAATATAAATACTGATTGTGGTTTTCAAAAATAGTTCCATAAATTTGTCCCCTAAACCCTTCAATATCAGAAGATACATAAACAGCCTGGAGTTTGAGTGGACAGAACATCTGAAAAGCAATTCAGTTCTCTAAGTATTTAATTAATCATATATTTGAGCCACCAGTTTGGGACTACCAGTTGAGCAGCATCTTATCCTATGGAGTAATGTGGCAAGAACATCAGTGTTTGAAAGCAATAAAAAGGTAGTAAGCTTTGAGAAGTATTAAACTACTGGAATCTTGTGTATTTATTACAGGTTGCCTTGACTTTACTGTGCTGAAAAGTAGCCCAGCATAGGCATGGGGACAAGGAAGGGAAGATGAGCTGTGAAACAATTGTTATAAAGGGATGGGGAAGGGGTATTTAGGAGCAGAGGTGTGCCTGGCTTTGCATGCAAGAAGAAGAGTTAACAGTGACTCAGCGGACAGAAAGGTCAGTGCTAGTACAGGTATTCAGAGTGAATTTTCATGGCCTAACAATAAATAGTGTTAGTCACCTCTAGATTATCTGGTATTAAGTGTATCATGGATAAAGATACCCCTGAGATGACAGATGCTGAATTAGCATGGGCTCGCTCACACAGCACCGTGCCACACAGCATTGCATCTCCTGAGGAGCTGTGGTGCTCCTGCCATCACAGCCTCTGGAGTCACCAGTCCTTCCCAATGGCATGACACCTCCTTCTTGAAGCTTCCTTGGCTATTTCTGGATTTCTGCCTTGACTGTGTTATCTTGTCTTGCTGCTTTCTGGGATAATTCGGAGTTTAATGTCGCTGGGTTTTGAACAGAGTAAGAAGGGGCAAAGTAAAGATGAAAAAAGTCAATAAACCTGATGGACAGGGGAGGCATCTGCACAGCAAGACAATGCCCTTTTATTTAGTCGTGTCTTACACTACAGATACCACATAATAAATTCAGAGACACATGTTTGTAGAGAGAGGTCCTCACAGATATTTTATTTATAATTGATTTTAAAATCTTCCACTCAAGTCTTCTGTTGTTTGAGTGATAGGCAAGTTGCAAAATATATCACTCAAGACTTAGGGAATTGGGCAATTAAACATGTTTGTGTGTTCTTTGTGTTCAAAACTGATTAATAATGGTAAGATACACCAACATCGTGCTTTTCAGCAAAAAGACAGATAGATAATGTCCATAAATTCACAAATCTCATTGGTATTGCTTCCGTATATGAAGAGCACACTTAAGCATAAATATATTTTTTCTCACTAGAAGGAACAGAATGAAAAGATTGTTTCTATCAAAACTTTTATTATGCTATCAAGTAGAAATCATAGAATCATAGAATATCCTGAGTTAGAAGGGGCCCACAAGGATCAGTGAGTTCAATTCCTGGCCCTGCACAGAAGAGCCCCTGTAATTGCACCATGAGCCTGAGAATATTGTCCAAAGAGTTCTTGAACTCTGTTAGACTTGGTGTTGGGACCTTTTCCCTGGCGAGCCTGTTCCAGGGCCCAACCACCCTCTGGGTGAAAAACCTTTTCCTAATATCCATTCTAAACTTCCTGACACAAATTCAGGCCATTCCCTTGGGTTCTGTCACTGATCATCACAGAGAAGAGATCAGCGTCTGCCCCTCCTCTCCCCCTCACGAGGACGTTGCAGAGTGCAATGAGATCTCCCCTCAGTCTTCTCTTCTCCAGGCTGAACAGAGCAAGTCACCTCAGCCATTCCTCATAGCACTTCCCCTCCAGGCCCTTCACCATCATTGCAGCCCTCCTTTGAGTAATCTATGATGGTTTCATATCCTTCGCACAATGTGGTACCCCAAGCTGCACGCAGGACTGCAGGTGAGGCCACCCCAGTGCAGAGCAGAGCAGGACAATCCCCTCCCTTGCCTGGCTGGTGATGCTGTGCCTGATGCACCCCAGGACATGCTTGGCCCTCCTGGCTGCCAGGGCACTGCTGACTCATAATCCACTCTCTGTCAACCAGGACCCCCATGTCCCTTTCCTGTGGCACTGCTCTCCAGCCTCTCGTTCCCCAGCCTGTGCACACATCCAGGGTTGCCCCATCCCAGGTGCAGAATCTGGCACCTGCCCTTGTTATGGTTGGTGAATGCCCAGCCCTTTGATTTGTCAAGGTCTCTCTGCAGGGCCTCCCTCCCTTTCAGGAGGTCAGCAGCTCCTCCCAATTTTTAGTATCACTGGCAAACTTACTTAGTATGCCTTTGAGTCCTGCATCCAGTTCTTAATGAAGATGTTGATGAGCACTGGCCCCAAGATGAAGCCCTGCAGAACCCCACTAGTGACCAGCTGCCAGCCAGATGTCACCCCATTCACTATAACCTTTGTGCCCAACCTGCAAGCCAGTTGCTCACCCACCACATGATGTATTAATCCGGCTGTGGGCTGGACATTTGAAGGATGCTGTGAAAGACAGTATAAAAAACTATATTGAAATCCAAAAAGATTACTTCAACTGGCTTCCCTTGATCAAGCAGGTGAATTTCCCTGTTATAAAAGCAAGCTAAGTTTGACAAGCAGAACTTTTACCTTATGAACTTGTGCTGGCTGTGGCTGATAACCATGTTGTCCCTCAGATGTTTCTCAAAAACTCCCAGAATAATCTTCTTCATGTGATTATGTCATTTTCAGGTCATGACAATCATGACATGACATAATTTAATTAGTTTGTCTTGCAGTGGACTTGGAAACACCATATGGAATTTGAATAAAAGCCTATGATAGTTTGAAAACATTTCAAAGTTTAGGTCACTTTAGTGTCACTGGTAATATCAGTGAGGGTCCTGAAAACATTCACTCAGTGCTTGCCATCAGTTAGGTAGTTAAACAAGGAGCTGGAAGTTATCCAAAGTGTATAAATTTCAACAGGAGTTTGTATTTTGTCTATTTATGAAGCCATTATGCGCCCACCCCCTCAGAGCAAGCTGAAGGATGTTGTTTCAAAAATGATACACTAGAAAGGCAACAGAAGGAATAGGGAATAACTTTCACCTTGAGGAAAAAAACCTGGGGACGAGGGCATTTCAGATGAAATAAGAGAAACTGAAGAGGGAACATAAGAGGCTTGCTAAAGGGAGAGCAGCGTGGAGAAGGAAAATTGGGAGCGATCATTCACCGTCAAGTTGTAAGAGTAAGTGGTACTGAGTAAAATGATAAGACAATGTTTGAAACAAACGAAAAGCAATATTTTTTTGCTCAATGCATAATCACATTTGGAACTCATTGGTGCCAGATTTCATGGACTCTGATAGTATAAATGTGTTCAGAAAGGCATGAAACAAATCTACTGAAGGATGCAACATCTGACTCAGCAAGCAGTTTTACCAATGATTGTCAGAGGCTCACAGGGGGAAGATCCTTCTGGATACATCCCATTTCTTACAACTCCCTTTAAACATCTGACTTGGAGCATTATCAGAGAAAGCCTGCTCTAGATGACCCACCTTTGGTCTCCTTCAGTATTGTCACTTTTAGGAGTTCAGGAATAAAGGAAGCAGTAATATTTCAGTGAAGGAGAAAAAAATCAGTGCAAGAGGCTTCTGTATTCATGAGTGCCAATGATATACAGGCTTTGCTCTTCACTTGAATAAAGTGAAACTTCTTGTACTGTGGGTCGGGTTTTTCTCTTCTGAGAATGAAAACAGGCCTTAGATTGTCATTCATATCACATTTTTGAATGAGACACAGTTTATCTTTTAATAAAAACACTGTTCTGAGAGGAATCACATAAGAGAGCTGTTTGAAAGCTGTGGAGAAAATGGACTGCATGTCCCTCCTAAACCAAAAAGGCTTGATCCTTGATCTCCACCAGTGTTCCCAGGCAGCTGGCACTAGCAGGAGCCTGTCTGGGGACTGCCCAGTGGTGCTGGTGCCTGGTGTGGTTCTGCTGGGCCTCTATAGTGGGTTTGTAGCCATCCACCAGCACTCTTTCATTGCAGGTAGCCTCCTCTCTGAAGAGGTGGAGATCAGGGCCAACCTGCACAGCAGCTTCTGCTTAGAGGCCACTGCTATTTAGACGAGGAAGCGGAGGAGGAGAAAGAAGAGGGAAAAGTTCAGAAAGCATCAGAGTCTTGAAGGTTTATTTCCAGGCATGAGCACATCTGTCTGTAAACAGCTTGGTAAATGTGTATGAAGTATCACTGGTTCTGTTGAGGTGTACAAGAGAAAAAGGATGGCCACGGGGAGCTGCAGGGGCTGGTTTGCTGAAAAGTCACCACTCTTTCTAAACCCTTCTCCCTGAACCATGTAAACTTAGAAGAGCAGCAGATCCCTCATTCCTGAGGGAACATCTGAAGGTGAACTGTCCTATGCACAGCACTTCAGAGACAAAGCAATGCATGTTACACAACAATTAAGTTCTATTTACAAATATCTGTATGAAATTTGAAGCTTCCAGTTTGGACCTAAGGAAAGGCTTGTGTGCCTAGAAGCTTGTTGATGTTTTTCAGCAATACTGGTTGATTTCATAATACATATATTACCTTCACAACTTGCCCTTCTTTATCCTTAGACCATGGCAACGACAGAACTACTAAATATAATATTGAGACTTGGCAAAATATATTTTTAACTCCCTAGTTTCACATGAACCATGTCTTCCCTTGCTTGCATGGGACACTTGCAGCTTTCTAGAGCTTCAGGATAAGCTAAACTGAACTTAGAGGGCCAGAGAGTAATTATATCAATGAATACTTCTGGGGAATTCACTCAAAAGTTTAAAATCCTTTCAGGAATGCCTCCTCACAAAGATGAGAAGACTGGATATTAACCTTGATGGGTAAAATGAGAGACCTCAAACTCTACATGGCCTCATGGAGAAGAAATGCCTCCTCCATAGGTTTAGAGAAATATTCCAGGAAAATGTGAAAATATGTAAAACCACCCAACCACCAAACCGTTCAGCAATTCTACTTTCACCTAGAACTGGAAGAAACTAATTATTCCCCAGAAACAAATGGTTTTGTGCTATTTGTAAAATGCCAAGGGATAGGAAGTTAGTCCCCTTCTACCCTAGAGTCCTTAGAGGGGATCAGATAGCTTGTGTTTATTTATCTTTACTAGCATAACCAGCTGTCAGTGGATTATCTCCTTCTGTCATCGATATGGCTTCCTTTCACCATCAGGCAGCTGCAGGAGCTGCTGAGATTTTTTTTTTCCCCCTGAATTTTGGCTTGTTAGTTAATTGTGTCTCTCACTTTTGGTGGAGGGAGCAAACTGCTTGGTGGGGAATCTGCCCCTGAGGCCAGTCTGTCCTGCTTCTCTCCTATGCAACTGAAAAATTTAGAGGCTTCTTCTTTGTTTCAATAGTGAGACTAAAATGGTATAATCAGATAAACAATAGCATCATTTTGCACCCTCTGGCTCAAGATACAGCTGCCCCATAGATGTGGATTAAAATGATACAGGACCTCGTGGTGGGAAGTGGAGGGATTTTCCACTGCAAGGTAGGAATGTCCCAGATGTACAATGCTGACACAGTACAACAGTATCAACACCTGATTCAGATGAGAATGATTTGGCAATGTACACATTTTTTCCCACAGTTAAGGAAAAGACTGACTATTTCCACACCGAGAAACTTAATATACAGCATCAGCATTAACAAACTCCATCCCTTAGTTCAGTCTGAATTTGCATACAGAGAGAAAACACTCACCTGTCTTTCTGCTACTGCCACCCCCAAACCTGGGATTAACATCTGCAGGGGGAGTATGCCTGTGCTCAGCACAGAGTGTGCAGCAGTAGGATTATTCAGATATGGGCCTTATCTTCACCTGGGAGAAGAAACTGAACAGTAATAAGGACTCCTCCACAATGCCAACTTTCCACATTGCCAAAGCTTCTTTCCGCATTGCCACAGTTTAGTGCATGCAGGAAGCTCCATTCTGTTGACTTCAGATGGGACCACCTCTAGTTGGATGACTTTGAGGGAGACCCCAATTGCTGTGGGCTGAGAAAGGTCCCTGTTTAATCTATGAGGATCTAGGATAACTCAGCAGTGTGTGGGCTGGAGTGGGGTGGTGCCTGGGTGGTACACCTGCATTTGGAGTGCTCCACAGTGATTTGAAGACTGAGATTCCTTTGCATTTTAAGATGCAGACAGGTAGTCTCAATTAAAACGAGACTGAGATCTTCTTTTGGGACCAGCTGAGGCTACTCAGTCCCAGGGAGATGGATGATGCTTCAAGAAAAACACCTCAGACTGCCACAATTCAGAAGTATCCCTTAAGCCTCCATTTGGAGTGATGTGAGACATCTCAGTTTGTCATGGACAGGATGCCTCTGATTCACTGCAGAGCATTGATTCTGTGAGAGGCACATAGGGGGCACTCAACATTCAGGGACCTCTAGAGCTGAGTCCATTGGCCTCAATATGCCGGTACTGATGTTGAGGATACAACCACGTGGATGTGGAGTTAGCCTAAGGAACATCAGTTTTGGGAATGCAGGACTGTGTGATATAGAAGGGACCAGAGAACTTCAGTTTGTGGAGGAGGAGTTGCCCAAGGACACCTCCATGGTGCTGCCAGGATACTTGGGCATAGTGGGTATCAGAAGGGCAGAGCTTGGAGGCCTCTGAGTATCTGTATCTGGGAGGGTACCTTGCAACCTAAATGCAAGACAGGTCTGGTGCTGAGCACCATCTCCCCGTGTCTCTGGCTTCCTAATTTGGGAAGATCCATTATGCCTTCATCTCCTGTGAAACCCCTGGTCATAACAGTACTTCTGGCAACCTCTATGCAGTTGGTGGGAGGAGTATAGGAAAATATTCAAGTCCAGATTTGTATGGGCTTTCTGTGTCTATACCCAGGCTTTGTGGGGCTTGGCCAAGGGGTGGTAAACAGGCCTGGGCAACATTCTTGGGTATGGCAAGCTAGTGGTCAAATCCAAGAGAGTGGCTAGTCGTGTTGCATTAGTTCCTGTGCTGGAGAGGAAGGAGAGGGCTTGCAAGCTACAGTTCGGCTCAGAAAATATCATGGTGAGGCACTGTCACTCCTGACAGGCTTCCTCCTTTAGAGATCTGATACTATGTTCATTTTGGGGCCCCTCACTGCAAGAAAGACCTTGTGACACTGGAGCAAGTGCAGAGAAGGGCAACAGAGCTGGTGAAGGGTCTGGAGCACAAGTTGATGAGGTACAGTTGAGGGAGATGGGGGTGTTTAGCCTGGAGAAAAGAAGGCTCAGGATAGCTTTATCACTCTGTAGAACTACCTGAAAGGAGGTTATAGTGGCGGGGGTTCGACCTTCTCTCCCAGGTAACAAGTGATAGGACAAGAGAAAATAGCCTCAAGTTGCACGAGGGAAGGTTTAGTTTGGATATGAAACAAACAATTTTCACAGAAAGAGTTGTAAAGCATTGAAACAGACTGCCCGGGGAAGTGGTGAAGTCGTAATCTCTGGAAGTGTTCTAAAAACATGTGGGTCTAACACTAGAGGACATGGTTTAATGGTGAACATGGTTGTGGTTCCAGGTTGATGGTTGGACTTCATGATATTAAAGGTCTTTCATTCAATTTTTTTCCCCTTTCTTTCCCTTCAGACCTAAGTGCAAGAATTCTTCTACCTTTAATTACTTTCCTCCATTAAATCTCCCTTCTCTCATGTCTCCTAATGCATATTCTCTCTCACATCCTTCTGCTTCCCCTTGCTCTTGTGCATGCACTTCCCTAGCTTCCCATCTCCTTACCCCTCTCCTTCTCTGACATTTTTCTTTCCTCTCCATTTGCTGCCTGCATCCCAATGAGTATCTCTTCCTGCCTTCCTTTTCCTCCACCCTCTTCCTTCCTCTCTTGCAACTTCCCTGGCTCCCAGATTGCTCTTCCTGCAAGTGCCCCTTTCCAGCCCAAAAGTCTCCAACTCTCACTCTTTTTCTGGGAAGACCAGCTTGAGATAGCCTGTGAGGGTGACAAGCCTGAAAAGAAGGACTTAAAATGAGACATTGGGAAGAATGAGCCACAAGGAAAGACGAAGAAGTGAAGTGTGTAGGAAGAAAGTAAAAGAAGGAAAATGAGACCAGGGAGGCAAAACCAGAGAGAAGAACTAAGAGTCACAAATCTCCCAGACATGGTAGGGGCAGAGAAAAAAACCAAAATAAAACAGCTGAAAAATGCAGCAGAAAAGAGAAGGCTTTTCCTAGTTATCTAGCGCTGTGGCAATGAGTCAGAATCAGTGAGTTTCTGATCTCCTACTCAAATGTAAACAAATATTCCTTCATCTTTATTGCAGTGGTGCCCTAAGGATGCCAATCACACAGCACAGCAGGTTTATTTGCACACAAGAGACCTCGCAACCCCCGGCAGCACTTCTGCTGTAAGGCAAAGTCAAAAAGGAGGAGGAGGGTACAACATACCTGCAAAGGTGTCAGGCTGGGAGTTAATAACTGGTTGAGGTTTTCCGGGGTTTTTTCCCCACCAAACCTGAAACACATGAAGATTATCTGCTGGAAAGAGGACATGGTCTGACCTGCTGAAACATTGATCGGTGGAGAAGGAACCATGAATCCTAGTGAACAACAATCAGTCCATGAGCCAGTAGTGCCTTTGTGACCAAGAAGGCCAAGGGTGTCTGGGAGAGCATCAGAAAGAGCATTGCCAGCAGGCCAAGAGGTGCTCCTACTCTACCCTCCCCTGATGAGGCTTCACCTGGAGCACCAGCTCCAGTTCTGGGCTCCTCAGTACAAGTGAAGCAGGGAACTCCTAGAGCGGGTCCAGCGGAGGGCAACAAAGATGATTAAAGGACTGGAGCGCCTCTCTTACGAGGGAAGGCTGACAGAGTTGGGCCTGTTCAGCTTCAAGAAGAGACAGCTGAGAGGGGACCTCATCAATGCCCATCAGTATCTGAAGAGAGGGTGTCAAGAAGATGGAGCCAGGCTCTGCTCGGTGTTGCTGAGCAATAGGACAACAGGCAATGGGCAGGGACGGAAACACAGGAAGTTTCATGAACATGAGAAACAACTTTACCATGTGGATGACCAAGCATTGTAACAGGTTCCCCAGAGAGGTTGTGGAGTCCCCTTTCCTAGAGATGCTCAAAAGGCATCTGGACACCATCCTGAGCAAAGTGCTCCTGGGTACCCTGCTTGAGCAGGGAGGTTGGACTAGATCACCTCCAGTGGTCCCTTCCAACCTTCCCAATTCTGTGAAGATGCTTTCCCACAGCTGTGCCAGCGTGGCCGCTCTGGCAGGAGAGCCTGGCCTCACCAGCTCTGGTCTTTCTCTTTGGCCTCAGATATATCAAGCAGCTAGATATTCTGCTCTTCTGCCCTTTGCTTCTTGTAACTGAATCCTGCACAGTTCCAAATAACTCTTACTTCATGTATTCAGTGAAGTCTAATTCCCATGTTTAGCTATGTTAACTGAAGAAAAGTGCTAGATAGACCCTTGCTAAAGATTATCGTATTCTTGGACTCTGAAGTCTTTAAGTTCTACTGATTTTGCTTATCTCTTTGGACCCAAACCACATGAAAATAAATAGTTATGATAAAGAGAGATTACCTTTTCTAGGTACATCTTGCCTGTATTTGACCATATATCAGTGTGAGACTGCCTCACCCTTTATATTTGTCAGGAGAAGCTAAGAAAAGGTTGTATTAACGGCTATTTACTCTTGTCCTGTGGTATGCAGCCAGTGTGAAATTCACAGACAATCTAGAATGCTGTCACCAGTCCTACTGATGGTATTTTGCACTCCTTTTATTTTGTACAAAGCAAATTGTACTTCAGGTGCTTAATATTTTTCTAAAAATTTAGACATTAAACATATTTGCTTTTTAGCTTGCAATGTTCCATCCCTCTGATGTGATTGTTCTGACTTCCAGGGGGATGCCTTTCTAGAGATGTTTGTGCACAGCTGCTCACTGTATAAATATACCCTTAGGATCCACTTGTAGTGAGTACCCTCCCTTTAAATCCATGTAAGTTGGTTGTGAAGCAGAAGGGTCACTGAATATACTTTGGTCCTTTGCAATCAGTCTCTGAAGAGCAGAAAGTTTCCTTTGGCAGCACAAATCTGTTAGTTCCATCAGCAAGACAGCACAGATTGAGGCTGCTGGCACTTAATATATGTAAATTGTCAGGAATTCCAAGCCACATATCCACACCAGCTCTTCTGAAGGCCAAGTACTGTGCCCCATGTCTCTCAAATCCAGCATAGTCTTGACCAACTCTTGATGACTATTTCTGGCATGAACTAGGGAAGCCCTTACATAGATTTTAGCACTTGAAGGGATCACACCTGTTGCAATGCTGTATTTCAAACATGTAGCAGAAAACAGAAAAATGAAGTGCAGGAAAAGTGATCTGTGTTCAGATCTCTTTTCCAGTGGCTTGCTGGTGGTGCACTAGCCAAATCACTGGATTTGTCTGCCTCCTCTTCCTTATGCAAACAAGGGGAAATGATACTTAGTCATTATTAGAACATCCAGGGATGCAAATTACTATGTCAATGATTACTGTTTGTTCTCAAAATACATGCCATTTCCCTTTATCCCATTTACAACACTGGATTAGTCACTTCCAATATTACAGAATCATAACCATTCATTCCTTCAGATAAAGTACTAAAAAAAATGGGTCTCTGATCTCTGAGAGGTGGGCCACTATTTAATCCATGTGTATGTGGGATCAAGTTGCTTATATACTGGAGTGATGGAGCATATTAAGCCCAGAGGTGACCAGTAAACAGCACAAAAAAGTGCATAATGTAATGAGGATATAGCAAATGCTTGTCTCATGTAACATCTGATGGCTAATGAGTATTTGTAACTCATCTGCAAGAACAGCTTTACTTTCTTGCAATGATACTGATTGCATCAGGAACTTCATAGTAGTACAGAACAGTACATAAATTAAAATCATTAGACTGAGGGGATACACAGCTATTAGCACACATCAGCATGTTTTCTTGAATGTAGATTTTACAAAGTAGGAAATGTCTTCAAGAATCTACCTACATCTTTGTGGTTTTGCAAAGGCGTTTTTTGCTGCTATGTGTGTATTAGTGCCAACTTGTCCCTTGCTGAATTTGGAATTCTAAAAAAAAACCCCTGATCTTTGACTATATATTGTTGTAGCAAGGCAGGAAAATGTTTTATTGAAGCTTGCTGGAATTTTGAATGAGCTTTAATCACAGAGATACTGGAGACAATTACTCAGGCTGTGGCTACACACAAAATTGCAGCAATTGAACTGAAGATTGGAAACTGATAAAGCAGTTCAAGCCTGTAGAAAAATACCTTTCTCTGCTTAGGTCAGCATGGGCCCCACACACCTTTCTTTGTAGGTAAGGAGGAAGTAACAGTTGCCATTCATCCTGATTCTTACAAAGTTTGAACACCATTCCACACAACATTCTCCTAAGAAAACAAAGAAAATACTGTTTAGATTAAAATTTTCATAAAGTAGGTGCCTGACAGGTTAAAAAAATAGCTTTAAAAGCCAGTTATCTATTGTTCTCTGTCTGACTTAGAGGAATTTTCAAATGGGATCCTTCCAACGTCTGTGTGGAATCCATTTTATGCAGTATTTTCATTAACAACCTGTGACGAGGGAATAAAGAGTACTCATAAAATCTGCAGACATCATCTAGCTGGAAGAGGATGCAAACAGTTTGGCGGATGGACTGAGAATTCAAAATGATGTTGCTAAATTGGAGAAAATCAACGACTCAGTAAAGAAAAGTGCAAAGTGCTACACTTAAGAGGAAGAAATCAAAAGCACAAAGAGAAAATGGGGACTAAGTGGCCAGGCAGCAGTACTGCAAAAAAGCAGCTCGGGGTGTCAGCCATGAACTGAAGTTAACAGTATGATGCTGTTCCAAAAAAAGGCTGAGCTAATGCAGGGTGCTGGGTGCACAATGCAGCAGATGACCAGTTTGCTCTTCCTGGCCTGGGGAATGACAGACACAAATGGAGGGTTTCATAGCCCAGCAGCGAACCTGAGAAGAGCCTCTGGAAGATTAAGGTAGTTAGTTTAAGATGGGCATGACTAGACAATGACACAGTAACCACTGGCTTATGGCTGACTGCTGTGAGGGGGACAAATAGAGGTTTCTGCTTCAAAACAGAGGCCCTAGGAAGATCTGAAAAGCCCTGCCATTCAGGCATAAGGGCGTGAAGTCATAGAGCTACAGAGGTGGCCGTGCACAGTGTCCTTCACCACGCTGAGACCAACTTCATCCAGGGACGCTGTAGGTTAAGATCAAGCCTGACAGTGGGCAGCAAATGTAGGATGCAGATGGAGACAAGCTCAAGGCACCTGCTCAGGGTGGCCACAGCTGAATTATGCCATCCCAGAAATGAAGACAAAATTATTTATTTTGCTGTAAAGGCCTCAGATGCCAACATTTAATTTGACAGTGAAAGCAGAGCAAATTCCTCCAACCTATCAAGTTATGGAGAAACCCTGTGGCAGCTGACAGTAAAAGGCCATGAATCATGTCCCTGGCCTTTGTCATTGAGCCATTTCTAAACATACTGGTGAGGAGATCCTGGGATGCTTCCAGGAGACAATATAAAGTGCCTAAGTCCTTGTCAGTGCAAGCAGTCCCTGCGTGTCAGCTCGTATCCATGTGGATGGTTTTTGTTTCAGTAGCTACTAGTCTCTGTTGTGATTTAAGTGGGAAAAAAATTGACAATATTTTCCTCCATGTTTCAGTTTTCTCTAGAGCTGGCTGCACTTTCTTCAAATACCAGAGCTTTGAATTTCATTGAGAAAACAATAGAACAAAAAACCACAGAAAAATTCTGAAACTCACTGAGTTTTTCACCCCGTTCCTCAACCAGGAGAAGAAAAGCCTAGCTAATGCTAAGTGACAAATATGGGTTTGTCAACCCCCACTGGCCAAATCTAGTGACTAATATCTCCTTTCTTTTGGATGAAATGGGATTAGCAGATATATTTTTGGTCTTAAAAATCGATCAAGAAACATAGGATTCTCGTAAAAGTTGGGAAGTTGAGAAGCTCCATGGAGATGCATCATTACTTAGGAAGCTGTGTCCCCTGCAGCAGACCTTAGCTGGTAGGATTTGAGAAAATTGAACTATCCTGTTTGCTGTGGAGTGAGGTGGAGAGGAACAAAGAGCACTGTGGCTGAGCAGGCAGAGGGATGGCTGGGCAGGTAGTGGGAGTTGAGACTAATCAGACTTGCTGCATGACACTGAGGAAACTTTTCACCTGTCCCTGTGCCTCAACATCTCCAACTATAAAATGAGATGAGCCTAGCTTTTCCTTATAAATAACTCTAACTAATTTTCCTTATGAATGACTTTCCTTATAAATAGCTTGCCTTATAAATAGCTTACATGGCAAACACTACATAGGACATAACGGGCTCTGTGGCATTTTTCATAATAAACACATTTCTAAACCCAAATAGCTCAGTAAAACAGTTACAGATGCTATGCTACTTAAGGGAAGCATGTGCTTTCAAAATGTGTTGTTAGTATAAAAACCCAATTCATTGGACTGATTTAAATGTATTAGCAAGCATCTAACCTGCAGTAATTGCAAGAATCTAATTACAAAATTAAAACGATTATCAAGGCACTCCTCAATGTTCATGATAGTACATCTATTTTATACAGAAATTCATAGCATCTGAAGCATCCCATAAAATAAACAAAATAATCACTAACTAAAGAAGGAGTTGTTTTTTTGCAAACCTTTTGGGTTAGAGATAAAATAAGTAACTTTACCGATTAGTCACAGAGTGTTTGCTTACTTGGGCTGGAAGCCAGTCCATGTCAGCACTCCCTGGAGTAAATCCATGCTCGACAGCCCAGTGTCACAGAGATGCCCCAAGTGACAGTGACTAACAGTGCAAAAGGGTGTCTTGTGATCCTAATTCATGTGCACACAGGGCAAGACCCACATCTTCCAATGTTTACGAAGACAAACAAGCTATAACCTCAGACTGAGATGGTTCATCAGGGAAACTGCTTCCCTTGAAAGACCCCATCTGCTCCCCTTCCTTGAAACATTCTTACCAGTAAGGGGATGCTTGTATGGTGGCACTTCTGCTCTACTTGTAGATTGCAGTTTATACACTGGCTAACACTCATTGGTGGCCCCAACGTGGCACCATTTGTTGGAGAAAACAAAACACATTAGTCCATTTTTTTCTTTCTGCCAATGGCCAGACAATGATGATTAGCTGGGAAATGTTTGAACAGGCATTGGCAAGTCAGTGACTCTTTGCAGTATGGATACTTTGGGATTCTTCCTGACTTTGTCTGGGGTTTCAGAAGACGAGTTCACATCAGGGCCTTCCTTTCCATCATCTTCCAGGAACTGCTTTTCAGTGCAGAGAATTACCAAGTGCCAAGACTGATGGCTGAGGTGGTTGCTGGTGGAACAGGCAGAGAGGATGAATTTGACCTGGTTAGCAGGAACATACTGATATTGTAAAATATTTCTGACAAAGCATTCAGTGGTTTCATTTCAGTAAGGGTGAAAGAAACCTTCACTTCCACAAGATAAAAAGGTCTCATTTAAATTATCTTAAGGCAACCGTGAAGTTCACTTCCCTGATATTGTAAAAACAAGGATCTTCAACCAGGTGCTTCTAGCACCACCTACCAATAGGACTATTTCTCTGTACAGGCAGTTGTTTGTGAAACTTGGCTTAGCCTTTTCGCAACACCCTCTTAGCACTTTCCAAGAGCCATTTAGCACTTAGCACAGCAAGTAATATGTGGCCAAGGATATGGGAAAAGAAGAGGGATATATTAGGGCCAACTGCTGTTGGAGGGAATTTGCTTATTAGATTATAGTATCAGAAACAGCAATTGGGTACTGTTGTGGGCAAAAAAACCAAAACAACAACAACAAACAAACAAGCTTCCAGGGATAAATTTCTCCAGACTCTGGTTCTGTCTACTTTTTAACCAAATCAAAATCTGCAGTCACCAGAAGCTCACTGAAATCCATATCTTTATTCAGTACATAATTTTTTGAACTAAGTTGCCATCTCCTGAAGAACTTATCAATTATCCAGATATCTCTCCCTTTAAGTAAGTATGCACTACAATTGAGAAACTGCCCATGGAATATCTGTTAAAAGGAATAGGGTGTTTGGTGAACTGTTCCAGAATAAGCTGCTCCTGAGCAGCTTCCTGTTTCTATCATTGCCAGCTCTGGTGTCCATGATTTGGACTTTGAAGACTTCCATGTCTGATGCTCCACTTGCTGCACTTCGCTGCAGTCTCTGCAGTGCCTTGTGGCTGGGAAAGATCTGCCCATGCTCTCTCTGGAGCAGACAGTTCAGCCCTTACATGCATTTCACAATTCTTTGTCTATTTCCCAGCTTATATACATTGTATATAATAGACTGATATATACATATATATATATATATATAAAAATTATCTCTATATATCTCTATTTATTATATATATATCTTATACATAGTTTTCTGTGTAGTTTCTTACCAAAGGCAATACACAGTGTGTTCAGCTTCATCACCATGTTTCTTGTAGATTTTTCGTAAGTTGGCATCACTTTATAGATCTTCCACTGATCTCCTCTTCTGTTTCTGGGGATGTTCTTTCCTCTGTATGACCTGGAGACAGCTTGGCAACCCAAGGCAGCCTAAAGAGCTGCTTCTATGCAGAAACTGCAGGTCCTAGAGTGTGCTGAGCCAACATCAAAGATAAAACATTAAAGATACTGACACAGCAATGGAACTGGCAATCAGCTCTTGCACGTGTGAAGAATCTGTAAGGATGCCCTTATGCAGCTCCTTTTTCTATCCATCTGATTAAGGTGATCTGCTACTGTTTTACATCACTTTGTCAAATGTATGTTTGCCAGTGCAGTCTGTTGTCACCAAGAACATTAATGTCTGTGCAACTTCTCATGTTCTGCTAATTATCCTCTATCTGATAAAACTTTGAACACTTCCTGAATATAGCATTTTCCCTTTAGCCAAGCACTATGAATGCTTTATAAATCCTAGTTTTTACAAGGGTGGGGAGCTAACCTGGGTTAGCTCTGAACTTTAGTTTTCTAGCTTTGTTTGGATTTTGTTTTAAATACTATGTGGTTTTGCAAAAGGCAGGTGTTTGATGCAATTCAGAACATAAGTCAAAAGACTGCAAAAGTGGAAAGAATTAATTCCTCGCTTATCCCATCCTTCTGCACTGCAAACCCAGGCTCCTGCAGGGAACAGATGACATGACACCATCAACATACTGGCGCACAGTGAGCAGTTGCACTTCTCACTGCACGGTCACCTGGCTGCCAGGGCAGTGGAGACAGACTGGAGCCAGCTGCCAGCTAGCAATTCCCACCAGCATAGCAGCGGCTTCTGGGGCTTCAGTGTTGGGTCTTTCCCCAGCCCCTCAGCAAGTTTGCAGTTGGCATGAAATGTCATGCTGCTCACAACATTCTGCATAGACGCCAAGCGGCCAGTGAAAACAAGCTCTACCATTCAAACTGCTCTTCCAAGTTAGAGCCAGCTTTATTCAGTAGGGAAATAGTCAGCTTGGACAGGTGATTACATCCTCCGCTATTCTTCCTTGAAAATCTTCCTCTGTGTTTATATCTTGGACCTGTTTTGGCATTTGGACAAGGCTGATGCTCATCTATCAGCGCAGTGGTTCAAAGATGTACAGGAACCCCTACACAATGACCTCTCCTATAAGAGGCAGCTTTAGTGACGNGCTTTAGTGAAGCCGCTGTCCTGCGTCCCCCAAGGAAAGCGCCCCTCTTGGATGGCTCAGTGAAACCAGTACGTTTTGAGCTGGAGCTAAGAGCCAGCTCGAGTGGCCGCTCGGCCAGAGCAGCCACTCGAGGACTTCTCTCCCACGGCCTTGCTTACGGATGGAGCGGAGGCAGCTCCTCTCTGCTGGAATGGGCAGCTCGAGCGAAGGGCTGGCCAGGCCCGACGCCGGCTGTGCAGCTCCGTCGCGCCAGTCGGGCCCGAAGGTCTGACCCGGCAGAGCCGCTCGGCCCTTCCCTTCCCGGCCCTTCCCTTCCCGGCCCTTGCCGG
>VXBQ01004829.1:0-13856 GCA_013400175.1 Phainopepla nitens
AGAGAACAGAATCAACACCAGCCATAGACCTTCGAAGCAGCAGAGATCGAGTCCACCTATGGGTTTTCCCGCGAGGACAAGGGACCCAGCTCTGCTACTGAGCAGAGCTGAATTCCTTGTCTTTTGGATCATTGTAATTGGGAGCAGCAGTGGTGTTCGTGATGCTCCGAGCCCCCTCCCCAGAGCTGGATCTTTAATAAAGGCATTTCAAAGGAGCTGATCTCCTGCCCATTTTATTCATCACAGCAGAGCAGTTTATATGCTGCAATAAAAAGGCCTTTCCTTTTAGAACGTTTTCTGTGTGATCAGCTTCTCAACATGTAACTCGCACGCACTGAACTACATCCACCTCCCTGGATTTTAGATTTGGATTTTTTTAGATTTTTCTAAAGCTCTAGCCTACCCTCTCACTTGGACAGACAGCAGCGCTCTTCAGAACGTCCAGCATCTGCTTGCAAATAAAAAGTCCGACAACAAAAAAAGCAGTGCTGTCCTTCATAGTTCCTTTGCAGTCTGTAAACTAGACAAAACACACTAGTGATTCACACTGTCCTTCTCAGCTCTATATTTAGCATAAGCACATTTTCTCAAAGTGACAGACTCCGTCTTTAGAGAGAAATATTTCCAGCTGCAGATCAGACTGAGAGATGTACCAGGACAAAAGGCATTTGCTGCCCTACTCCATTTCCTGTAAAACCCAATATCCACAGCTCAAAGTCCAGGCAATTAGAGATCACACAAATAGAAGTGAGAGGGAGGGAGGGAGGGCGGTGTCGCAATGGAAATGGAAGCGTTGACAGCCAACTTTTATTGAGTGCTGTTCTCCTTATACAGCTTTGAAAATCTGTGCGGTTAGTCCTGATTGGCTGAATTGCCAGTCAGCAAAATAGTCAATGGCTGCCCATGTCCCCAACAGTCTAGACTTTCTCCTCATCATTACCAGAATGTTCAAGTTATATAATTAAGGTAGTTATATAATTAGTTACATTTTCAGTTATAAAATTATAATTAGGATTATTTATAAATGTGAGGCGTCCAGGCCAGCTGTTAGTCACCACAGTTCCTTCTTTTTGTTTTTAAATACACAGTCAGTGTCCATCATCCTCTGCAGGGCACTTGCAGACAGGATGACAATGTATGGAACAATCATGATGACACAGTCCAGTAGCCATCAGGCACACTTGCAGGGTGGTATGCTGCAAACTATTCACAATTATAACCCAATTAGAACAAACACTTAACTTATTTACAAACTGTTAAACCTTAAAAACTATCATGGGTAATGTTTTGCTGTTTTGTTTCCACTAAAAGGTACAAATTCATTTACTTAATCCTGTTCCCAAAGTGTCTGTCTTCTTGAGACTAAGTGTAGTTACAGGTCAGAGTAGACTGTCATTCCACAGGTCCCATACCTTCATGCAGTGGTGCAAAGTGTTGCTCCGATTACTGCTCCGCGACATCTGCTGCAAGGCTGTCAGGGAGATACTGTTGGATGTGATCCTAAGCAGGGCATAGAACAGAACACACACACCAAGCAGGCATCCATCAGATGCCAACATCCATGGAAATGCAGGTGTACCTGCACCCCCAGCTAACAAGATCCCAGGGACCTTCCCATTTATTTATAAGGAGGTCCTTTACCAATACCTTAGGCTTGGGTGACTGAATATCACTAGAGTTGTGGGAAAACAATTGGGAGGCAGAACAGACAGCAGAGCAGATCAAGATATCCTGGCCTTGACTGGGTACAGACCCTGGGTTAGGAAATCGCAGATATGAAAAGGTACAGCATATGCAACTAGCAAGGTTTTGGAAATTATTTGGTTATTATTTGGTTTTGTAAGGCTGCCCATTAATGCGAACAGCAAGCTATCTGTAGCTAGTGAGAGATTTTTGCTAGAAGCTGTGGCTCTGGGAGCTGTAACTCTATAAATGTGCACTGTGAAAACCACATCCTGACTTCAAGATTTCAATACCTTGAATTCAGATTTTCAATATCCTGTACTTCTATGCTCAAGATGCTCTGCTTTCAATAAATGACTTCAACTTTGACTCCTGCTTGGGCTTTAGCTTTTTGCTTAGATTGCTTTGCACCCCTTTTCCTGGAGTCTCGTCTCTCAGATCCCAGCAAGAGTATTGCAACTATAGAAAATGATTTAAGAAAACAGGATTCTGAGAATTCATGAGTATTGTTAAATGCTTTAAAGTGTACAGTGCCTTGGTTACCCTGCTTTGTTGGGTTTCACCACACATTTCCTTCTTTTGTTTTTCAAGCATGCGCTTTCAGGTGCCACGGGCATGCTCAACAATGGCCTGTCCCATAGGGGAATGAGGAATACCTGTGTGGTGACACACAGCTCAGAGTTTTGGGGTAAAAAGGCTGAGTACTCTTTTGGTAAAAAGCACCAAATACTCTGTGAAATGTATTATGTCCCTCATAAAAACAAGTCAGCTGGCCTAGCCCCTGCAGAGGATTTGCCTACACACCAAAACACTTCAGACATCTTTGAGTGCTCTGAATGGCAGTGGACACTCATCTGCAGGGCACTGAATTCATTCAGAACCCCCGGGCAGAGCAGCAGCTGAGAAGCAGCACATGAGCCCTGCTAAGGGGCCGCTGCCCAGTCTGGCTGCTATGGCCAAAAGGCTAGTTATAAGCTTTTACTTCCCAAGGAAAGGCCCACCAAGTCAGCTGGCCTTGCCTTGCCTTCAGTAGGATTCCTAGTTTTTCCTAGCCTACCCGTGCTTTGCTTGCCTTGCCTATGTCTGCCTTGACTGGCCTTGACCTACAACTTCCTTGCTTTGCTTTGTCTTGCCTACCACACTTTGCCTTGCCCTCCATGAAGGCAAGGCAATGCAAACCATGTGTAGGCAGTTAAAGACAAATCAAGGGAGCAGTTGGCAAGTCAGAGCGGTGAGGGGAAAGCAAATGGAGTCGTAGGGTAGAGAAGGCCCAGAAGTTCTAGGCAAGGCTGGGGATAGGATGTTAAGCCCAGTGATGGCTAGGCCAGGCAGAAAGAGAGGGCTTAGGCAAGGCCCTGGAGGAAAGCAGTAAGCAGGTCAATGGGGCATGGGCAAGCAAGGGAATGCAAACCTAGAGAGGCTTAGAAGGGCAAGGCGAGGGAACTGTTGGGTTCCAAAGGCAAAGCAAGGCAGGTGAGAGGTACATTCAAGGACTGCTGCTACTCAAAAGTGGCTAGGACAGAATGTCCTGTCCAGCCTTGATCTCAGTTAGGGTGTCTCTAATCTGCACCTAAAACACTTGGGCTACCTTCTTTCCTTCATATGCAAAAGAACTGTTATTCTGGTCCTGGAGCCCCAGGGCAAAATCTGAATTGCCTGTCTAAAATTCAAGATATGCATGGATTGGTGCTAGACAAAAGCTGCCCAGACAGATGAGTCTGGCAGCATGTGTCCTTCCCTGGGCTTCCTCTCATGTGATCCTGAAACACTGGGGATATATAAGCACTTTGAGAGTAATAGGAGGAGCAGATAGGGCAGGGCAAGGCCAGGAAATGTCACTAAAAAGGGGTCTTGAATTCCAGGTTGGGGAAAAGGGAGTGAGGTAATGCAAGGAAAGGAAGGGGTTCAAAGGCCCAGCAAGGCAAGTAGTGGCTTTGCAAGGCAAGGCAATGCAAGTGCTCGAAGGAGAAGCAAAGGCAAAGCCAGACCTGGAGAAATGGGTAAGGAAGTGGGTTGGGGGATCAGTGAACAAGTCAATCCAAGGCAGTGCAGAAAAGCCTGTGTGAGTGGAGGGTTATGTGCCGGGGTGTCTGGGGTACATGTAAGTGTATGTGTGGGGGGGAAGGGAGGGGGGGTGTGTGTGCGGGTGTTGTGTGCCAGTGGTGCAGTGCCAGTGGGAGCCCCCCCCCCCCAAGGATGTGTGGGAGAGAAAGGAGTAAGATGAATGTATCTTTTCAAAAAGACCGTGTGAATCTACTTGTAAAGGCTATGTTAAAGGGCCTTGTAGCAGAGCAAGAGGGACTTAATAGAATTAGGAAAAGTTTATTTTTTTTTTTCTCTTATATAACAAAAGGAGGGCGCATTATTAGAATGGGGCATAGAGTAGGCAATTCCAGAAGTCTGTACCTTCTGATTACCTCAGCCAATGGGGAAAAGAAGAGGGTGATGCAGCAAGGAACTTAGGATAAAAAGGAGGTTGCATCCTCCAACCTTTTGAGAGACTCCATGGGAAATGCCCCATGACCTCTGCCTTTATTTGAATAAAGTTACAGGATTCCCCTGTTTCTTTTTTGGACATAAACCTATGACACTGGGTATTAATTTTCTGACAAAATGGGAACTCATCCAGGATTCTTCAACCATCCAGGGGCAGTGAGTGGAGCTGAAGGTGCCCCTTAACTAGTTTGGGTGATCAGTTCCTATGGGTAGAGGCTGGCACTGGGCGATTGACTGGGTACCTGAGAGTGTCCCCTTGAGACAGACAACTGGCAGACCAGGGAGTCCATGAAGAGTCCACAGGGAAGGACCACTGAAAATCGCACCAGTCAATGGGATTTTTCAAGGAGCAAACCTGAGAGGGCACCCATGGAGGGTATCCCAGGTAAGGCCAGGTCCTGGCAAAAGGGATGACATTCCCAAAATATGGCCAAAGAATCCCTTTGGCAGAATGTTAAGGTAATTTGCACATTCTCCCAGAGGTAATGAAAGACAATCCATGCCCGAGGAGGCAATAAGGGGAGTCAAAAAGGGGTCTCAGGAACAGATTGTGTTGGAATGTTGGGTTAGGATTGGTTGAAGTAGAATGTGTAGGAATATGGTCAAGGCAAGTAGCAGCAGAAAGCATTTATGCTCAAAATTTGCCAGCTGATCCAGGGACAGCTGCAGGGGACCGTGTTTGGACACTGTGGCAGGACAGGGACTGGCTTTACTATACAATGTATGGTGAAAAGGGTGAGCGCAAAGAGGAGGAGCAAGAAAATATCTGGGAAATGAGGATTATATGTGGAAGGATTAGGATTTTCTTTTAAGGATTTTGTTTGAGTCTCTGGCGAAACAAATGATTTTGAGCTGTGCGAGAATGAGCACCCACAGGCAGCAGCGGGGGTGGCAGCTAGAGGAAGGGCAGAATAACTGGATGAACTGGTTAGAAAGATTCAGCAAGTGTATATAAGAAGACATGAGGAAAAGATGAAGGCAAAGATGATTGCAGAGTTCTTACTGCTGTGGAGAGATAAACCACTTGGCCCAAGGGGTTCCCCAGGATAGAAGGGATGAGATTGGCCACAAGGACGTGGCAGAGGCATTCCCTCCTCAGCAGGGAAGAGCTGACCCAAACAGTCTTGGACTATCTGCAGGGACTATCAGTGCAGGGACACTGAAAGCTGAAACTGAAGACTGTCCATAGAAACTACTGGATCCTTGTCCTGGTTTGGGCAAATATGTTCTCTCCCCCCTTCGCTCTCAGAGCCAGTCTTAAAGATGCAGAACTCAACAACCAGCAGAAACAGACAAACGATTGGGGATACAAGCATCATAAAGTCACTCCAGGACAATCCTCAGGAAGAAAAAGTCCCGCCATTAATGGAGATGGATTGTTAGGGGTGTCAGGCCTTCACATTATACCAGAGACCCACCACACTGGAGCCCTTGATCACATTTAGGGTGGGTCTGGACTGGGAGGAGGTGTTTCTTGATAGACACGGGCCTCTCAATCCACATAGAATTTTATCCTTAAAGGGAAAAATTGTTTAGAAGTTCTTTAATTTTTCAGGGGGTAAGTAGAAAAGAGGTGTGAATGTGTTTCATTCAACCACAATTAATACATATTGAGTTAGGTTTGAAATGCATTAATTTCTGTTTTTTTTCTACTTGTAATAATGAGTTACAGGGAAGGGATTTGCTGGCAACATTAGGATTCCAAACTAACATTTTAAAAAGTGAAAACAGAAGCAAACACTATTGGAACTTTGTGTCAAATGTGTGAGAGGTCTATACCACAGTGAACCCACAACTGTGGGCAGTCCCAGGGAAATCAGGAAGATGAATTATGGAGCCTCTCAAAACCATTTTGAAGCAGCAAGGAAAAAGTGGTGTCTAAAAAGCCAGCAATTTCCTGACACAGAAAGCAAAAACCTGGTGCCGGCACCAGCACCATCCCGATCTGGTGTTTGCTGGCACTGTCAGTGCCCAGATGAGGAAATTTCCTTGTGACCCGGAACTGGCACTGGCCAAATCTGCTGTTTTCTGGCACTGCCAATGCCTAGATCCAGAAATTTCCCAGTACCAGCACAGCGTAAGTCCAGCAATTTGCTGTCACAGAAAGCCAATATCTGGAAAATTCCCAATTCTGGCATCGGCACCCCCCATGTCTGGTGTTTGTTGGCACTGCCAGTTCCCAGATCTGGAAATTTCCTGGTGCCACCACAGACTAAGTCCAGCAATTTGCTGTCACAGAAAGCCAAAACCTGGAAAGTTCCCGGTTCCGGCATCGGGACAGCCCAGATCTTGTGTTTGCTAGCAGCGCCAGTGCCCAGATCTGGCAATTTCCTGGTGCCAGCACAACACAAGTCCAACAATTTCATGGCACAGAAAATGAAAACCCCACAATTTCCTTGTGCCACCATCAGCACTGCTCAGATCTAGTGTTTGCTGACACTGCCAGTGCCCAAATCTGGCAATTTCCCAGTACCAGCACAGCCCAAGTCCATCAATTTGCTTGCACAGAAAGCCAAAACCTGGAAAATTTCCCTAGCACCAGCACTGCCCAGATCTGGTGTTTGCTGGCACCACCAGTGCCCAGATGCAGAAATTTCCTGGTGCCGGAACTGGCACCAGCCAGATCTGCTGTTTTCTGGCATCACCAGTGCCCAAATCCGTAAATTTCCCAGTACTGGCACAGACCAAATGTGTAGAAAGTATTTTCGAAGAAGCAGGGAATTCAGTGATTTTGGAGACCCTAATGCACAACCCTGCGTACGTGTCAGATAGCAAAGGGGTATCGTTTCTATGCTGAGAGAAGTAACAAGATGAAGAGAACATGAAGCACAGTGTACTGATTAACTGCAGGATGTGCTAGATCATAGAAAACTGAATACAGTAGACAATGCTGAGAACCGTAGAATATGCTGATCACAATAGAACCATTGTAGAATATGCTGAGAATAGATGTCTATAGTCCAAGAAAGGTGTGATCGAAGGCACTCCACTAGTACCCCACCAATCCTTACCTAAAATGCCACATGAACAATAGTCTGTAACCAATCATTATATGCTGCATGTTGTGTGAACTCTGTGTATAACCCTATAAATGTAGTACTATATTAATAATAAACAGAGCAATAATGTTCTGTGAAGATGCATCTTTGACTCTGGGGACTCCTGATTGCCGCTATCGTCTCAACACAAAGCCAACAATTTGCTGTCACAGAAAACCAAAATCTGGAAAAGTCCTGGTTTTGGGATCAGCACCACCCATATCTGGTATTTGCCAGCACTGCCAGTTCCCAGATTTGGAAATTTCCTGGTGCCTACACAGCCCAAGTCCAGCAATTTGCTGTCACAGAAACCCAAAGGCGGGCCATTTCCCAGTGCTGGCACCACTACCACCCAGATCTGGTCATTTGCCAGTGCCAGAACTTCAGATCCAGAAAATTGCTTGCGCTGACACAGTCCAAGTCCGGCATTTGCCAGCACCAGTAACGTCCAGATCCAGCAATTTCCTGCTGCTGGGGCACTTGGAAGGTTTGGCTGAGCAGGAAAGGTGACCCCGAGCCAGGAGCTTTCCTTGGCTGCAGCAAAGCCTCAGCATGCAAAGACCTTCCCGGCACTGTTCCCAGGGCCAGAGGGGATTGTGCTGCCAGTGGGACTGACATTAAATTTCTTCTCCCAGGCAGCTTTAGGACACAGAACATGGTGAAGCCAGAGACGACTCTCAGCTCTCCGCAGTCCTCAAGAATAATCCTGTGTGTGAAGCAGTCTGGGAACAGGGTTGATGTGTCAAGGTAGGGGAATTCAGAGCCCTTTTGTCCCCTGTGGGCTGAGGCTCTGCATTTCCAATGGCCCTGCAGCTGCCAAAGGGGCCTTTTTGTTTCAGCTGAGAACAGTTCAGCTGAAAGCCTGTCCTAAATCTGCTTTTCCTGCAAATGTACCTAACGAATGCTCATTCTTTGCAACCCCAGGTCTTGTGTACATGCAGGTCTTGTGTGCATGCAGGATGGAGCAGGTCTACTGGGGGAGAAGTTCTCCTGGTTTGTTTTTGTTTTTTGTTTTTTTGCTTGCTTGGGTTTTTTTATTTCTTTGGGATTTTTTTGCTTTGTTTGGGGTTTTTTGTTTGTTTGTGTGGTAGTTTCTTGTATGGGGTTTGTTTGTTGGGGTTTGGTTTTTTTTGTTTTGTTTTGGGTTTTGCTTTTGGTTTTTTTTTGTAATTAACTCTCCCTGGCAGCTCTGGGCAGAGCTCTGTAACTGTATCTAAAATTTGTCCTTGACATTGTGGAGGTGGCCACGGGGACCTTCCCCGAGGTGTCTGAAGAGGAATCCACAACAGGCCAGGCTAGAGGTGGTCAGTGGCCAGTCAGTTCTGTTGACTGGATGTGGCTCTGGACGCTTCCCTTGGAGCATCTCCAGGGAGGGAACGCTGGGGCTGCCATCACTGTGGTGTCACAGACAGGGGAATGCTGGGACTGCCCTGCTCCTGCCCTGCTCCTGCCCTGCCCCCTCAGCTCTGCTAGCACCTCAAGGGGACTCAGAGGCTGAGCCAAAGGATGAGAATTGCAGAAGGGGCTGAGCATAGAGGGACCCATTGGGATCATGGAGTTCAGCCCCAGGCCCTGCACAGACACCCCAACAATCACAGCCTGTGCATCCCTGGGAGTGGTATCCAAAGGATCCTGGAGCTCTGGCAGGCTCGGGGCCATGCCCGTTCCCTGGGGAGCCTGGTCAGTGCCCAACTCCCAATATGAGGGAAGAAGCTTTTCCTGATCTCCAGCCCTGCCCTGTCCTGTACTGACCCAGCTTCAGCGATTCCCTTGAACCCTGTCCCTGCTCACCTGGGCAGAGATCAGAGCTTGGCCAGAGAAGCTGTGGCTGCCTCATCCCTGGCAGTGTCCAAGGCCAGATTCAATGGGGCTTGGATCAGCCTGGGATAGTNCAGCTGAGAACAGTTCAGCTGAAAGCCTGTCCTAAATCTGCTTTTCCTGCAAATGTACCTAACGAATGCTCATTCTTTGCAACCCCAGGTCTTGTGTACATGCAGGTCTTGTGTGCATGCAGGATGGAGCAGGTCTACTGGGGGAGAAGTTCTCCTGGTTTGTTTTTGTTTTTTGTTTTTTTGCTTGCTTGGGTTTTTTTATTTCTTTGGGATTTTTTTGCTTTGTTTGGGGTTTTTTGTTTGTTTGTGTGGTAGTTTCTTGTATGGGGTTTGTTTGTTGGGGTTTGGTTTTTTTTGTTTTGTTTTGGGTTTTGCTTTTGGTTTTTTTTTGTAATTAACTCTCCCTGGCAGCTCTGGGCAGAGCTCTGTAACTGTATCTAAAATTTGTCCTTGACATTGTGGAGGTGGCCACGGGGACCTTCCCCGAGGTGTCTGAAGAGGAATCCACAACAGGCCAGGCTAGAGGTGGTCAGTGGCCAGTCAGTTCTGTTGACTGGATGTGGCTCTGGACGCTTCCCTTGGAGCATCTCCAGGGAGGGAACGCTGGGGCTGCCATCACTGTGGTGTCACAGACAGGGGAATGCTGGGACTGCCCTGCTCCTGCCCTGCTCCTGCCCTGCCCCCTCAGCTCTGCTAGCACCTCAAGGGGACTCAGAGGCTGAGCCAAAGGATGNTCACTGTGGTGTCACAGACAGGGGAATGCTGGGACTGCCCTGCTCCTGCCCTGCCCCCTCAGCTCTGCTAGCACCTCAAGGGGACTCAGAGGCTGAGCCAAAGGATGAGAATTGCAGAAGGGGCTGAGCATAGAGGGACCCATTGGGATCATGGAGTTCAGCCCCAGGCCCTGCACAGACACCCCAACAATCACAGCCTGTGCATCCCTGGGAGTGGTATCCAAAGGATCCTGGAGCTCTGGCAGGCTCGGGGCCATGCCCGTTCCCTGGGGAGCCTGGTCAGTGCCCAACTCCCAATATGAGGGAAGAAGCTTTTCCNCACAGACACCCCAACAATCACAGCCTGTGCATCCCTGGGAGTGGTATCCAAAGGATCCTGGAGCTCTGGCAGGCTCGGGGCCATGCCCGTTCCCTGGGGAGCCTGGTCAGTGCCCAACTCCCAATATGAGGGAAGAAGCTTTTCCTGATCTCCAGCCCTGCCCTGTCCTGTACTGACCCAGCTTCAGCGATTCCCTTGAACCCTGTCCCTGCTCACCTGGGCAGAGATCAGAGCTTGGCCAGAGAAGCTGTGGCTGCCTCATCCCTGGCAGTGTCCAAGGCCAGATTCAATGGGGCTTGGATCAGCCTGGGATAGTGGAAGGTGTCCCTGCCCATGGCAGTGGGTGGAATGAGATGAACTTTAAGGTCTCTTCCATCCCAAGCTATTCTGTGATTCTGTGATTTTGGGAGAGATGCTGAAGCTCTGTCTCAGCTTTATCTCACCAAATGTCGGGACCCAGCAGCAGCCATGGGTGAGATAATTTCCTCCTCCCTCTCACCCAGCAACAGCAACTGAATAACGTCTCTCATGGGGCAGTGAGTGCCAGAAAGGAACGTTGCTCCTTGGGGAAACGAAACGTCCTTGAACTTCAGAAGAGCATTGAAATGGGCTCTCTCAAGCACCTCAGTGCCAGTGAAATCTCTTGCTGGACTTGGCCTAGGAGATCTCCCAGAGCTGCAGAGAAGTCGCTGTCAGGAGGAGGGACATTTATCAAAGCTTGATGTAGCTCAAAACAAGCTCTGGCACCATTCCACATTTTTGTTTGTCACTGGGAAATAAATACAGATGTCCTCATGTCAAAATCTCAGTTTCTCCAGGGTTCCTGTGTTTGGTTTTATCCCCTAATATAGACATGGGAGCTCTTCCAGCTGGACAGGGCGTCAGGTATCCCTTCCTGAGCTTGACACCCTTGGAGAGGGTGAACAAGGAGGTTCTTTGCTGCAGGAGACTATGTGGGTGTTGGAAACAGGCCAGACCTGGAGAAGGCTCCTTCTACAACCCCTCAGCACCCAGCCATCCTACCTCTTTATTTGTGTGAGTCTCTTGCCAGTGAAGGGAGAGAGAAGCCTCCTTTGGGCAGGGAGAGGATGCAAAAAGACACCAAAAGCAGGAGTCCCAAAGGGACCTGGATAGATCTGGATCTAATGGCTCCATTAGGTGTACCATTCCTAAATCCAGTTTGGGAGAGTCACAGACATGTTGCTGTGTAATCTCCAAGGTATTTGATGATGGGACATGCTCAAGTTTGTCCCGTTTGCATCCCCAGTTCCTGCAGAGCCAGCACCAGGGGATGCTGATGGACACTGACCTGGCATGGCTCAGGGTTCAGGTTTCCTCCATCAATCCCACTTCAGAGGTTCAGTCTGATGAGAAGGCTTTAGTGGGCCAGAAGCAGCACAAACCAGAGAACTGGAGGATGGTTTTATGTTGGTAATTCTGGGAATGGGTTTCTTTGGCAGGGTGCTGGACATGCACATTTATGCCGTCCCTTCTTGGATGAGTTTGGGTTTCTCATGTTAGTGCTGTTCCACAGCTTCTACCATCCCTATTCCTTTCACTCACACTTCCCCGGCTTCCCAGTGTCCTTTCTGAGGGGGAAGAAAGGAACGTTGATGGTGGCACCACTCGGCTGCCTCAGACTCCAGTTGGTCCTAGAGTTCGAGCAAGTCCGGCACAGCTGCTCTCAGTGGGGCTGGGACTTGGTTCCGGCCCCCACAGTCCCTGTCAATGGCCACTCCCCACTGGGCTCACACTCTGGCCATGTGCAGCTATCGAGGGGTGAGCGGATCTGGCTGAGCACTCCCATCTCTCCAGTTCCTGATTCATCCCAGGGAATCCTGGCTGGTGCCATCCCTGAACAGCTATGTCCTGGTACTGCCCATCTGCTCCAAAATAACTTCTGTTGGGTTTGACTCCAGCTGTTTGGATCTGTCCATCCCCACTGCTCTGACAGGCAGCACTGAAAAAACAGCAGGTGAACACCTGAACAGGTACAGGCAGGGACACACCAAGGCCATGAGGTTTTGCAGCACAGATTATTTCATTTCATGGCATCAGGTTTTTGGTAGGGATTCACTGCAGTTTAACCTGATCAAAACCATCTGTCAACACTTAATAATAACCCAGAAAATCCAGCGCATCACCTATGTGTTACCTCAGTCCATTCAGTTGGGTTTTGTGGGAGAAAAACTGCATGTTTGAACCTTCATAAAACTCCGTTCCGGTGCTTTTCCACAACATAAAAAGTAGTGTGTTTTGATTTTGCTTCTGGTTTTGTCCACAACAATGCTGTGGTGGGGGGGAGGGGATTCGGTTGCTGGCTGCATAAATCCATACAATTACTAAAAGAAACTTAACAGTTCAGGCTTCTGGGAAAGATAAATCTGCCTGGATTTATGCAGCAAGTAAGCAAAACCTTTCCCCAAAACTTGTTGTTTCCCCAATACACTTTTCTATATTTCTATTTTATAGAAATATGTAAACGTATATGATAGAAACAGTATCTATAAATAAATATATTAAAACATAAATCAATCCGTATAAAATACAGAAAAATATAACTACATATATTTTATATATACTCGTCTATTTAGACTAGGTTTATTTGCACTTATTATATAGAATATTTGTTTAAAGTTAGAAATCTATTCATGCATATCTGCTTAACTTAACACTTCTACTAACCATGTATTTAAACTCCTTATACTTGTGTATTTTGACACTCCAGCATAATTTTAGATTTCTCAATTTTGGACTTCAATACCTAATTAAGTAGATACTGTGCCCCGCAGACTGGCGCTAGAGGAGCTGATGCAGCTCCACCACTTTCAGGGTGGAAGGGAACGCAGCAGCGTGCAGACCCCATTCCATGTCTACGGCGCAGACCCCTGGCAGCCCAGGGAGTGGGAGGGAGCGGGAGCACAATGAGGAAGCGAGGAGCTCCCTCAGGGCCCGTCCCGCCTCTAGCGGCCGCAGCTGCGCACCGTCCCGGCGCCAAGCTCTGTCAGCAGGTCCTTGCGCCTTAGCGCTCGTAGCTGCAAGAGAGGCCGCTCGGCCGCCTCTCGCCCGCCCCCAGAGCCGCAGACTCCACCATCCTTGTCCCCTCACCGGTAAATGCCGCGGAAAATAACGTTTTAAGGCCGGGGTCGGAGTCGGAATTTTGATCAGACAGCCGCACAGATGCCTAACGGAGCGGAGCCCTCACGATGTACCACACCAAAGATGGCGGCTTAGACGGAAGTGGCGTCTGCCAGTATCCAAAATGGCAAAAAAGAGAGGACGTCACATGATAGAGGACAATAGACGACGACTTGCCCGGAAATGGCTTCAGCCAGTATCCAAAATGGCAGATAAGGGCGAAAGTCACATGATAGCACAGCAAATACGACGGCTGCAGCATCGTGCGCATGCGTTTTGGGGCAGGGACGAATAATGCCGTCGCAGAGGGTCCTCGATCCCCTCAGGAAGGCGTCTTTTTGGCTGATTGAACGCGACTCAGATGCCGACGCTGATCCAGCGCTTTCAGCGCAATTTTCCGTGGAGTTTCCCACAGTGGGGACACGGCTGTTGGGGTCAGCGGCGCCGGGGGGCGGGCGGGAGCCGCGCGGGCCGAGTCAGGCAGCGGCGGGCACGCCTGTATCCTGGTCGCGCCGCGACGCGTCTGATGAAAAGCCCCAGGAGCCTCCCCGCGTTTCCCCGCTCCCGCCCGGCCCGGAGAAATGGGGAAACACCAAAACCATCGAGGAGGAACAGT
>VXBQ01004831.1:0-13325 GCA_013400175.1 Phainopepla nitens
GAGCATTCCAATGCTACATGGACTGCCTTCAAGGCATGATGAAATGCCTTGCCAAGCCTTGTCTCCACAAATGAACCAATATCCTTTTGGTAATTGTTGTGGATACTGGTCAGCCCTGGAAAGCCCATCCCAACTATCTGAATAATTACACCAAAAACTCGAGTTTCCTTATGCAAGGTAATGGGGAGTAACATCGTATTTTGGAGGATCCCTTTCTTGCCAATCACTAGCTGAAAACTTAAGGCAAAAACCTATTGCTAAAGAACAAAGGATTTCTAATTCTTGGGGTTCGGATACTGCTTTGGGAAGTTCTTTGGTCCACATGTCCCAATCAATCATGGGATTGCTCTCATTGGCAGCCTCACTTGGTTTACTATTAAGTTGCTGTTTGGTTGAATGATTATAATACATAGGTATTGGCCAATCTTTTACTGGCACACTGACTAGACAGGTTGCAAAAGGCTTTTCTGGGTTCGAATTAGACAGGCATATGCTGTCAGAGCCTGCTGCCTTGGCAGTTTTTTTTTTTTTTTAATTAGTTTTTTTATTATTTTGCAGTTTCTCATGCACATTTTAACAAACAGATACTGAAGGAAACTAAATGACTTAGCTATGTCTGCATATATATCTCGGAATTTTCAGCAGCATGTTGGAATGTGGATGTGATAAAATACAGCTGCAAGTACATTTTTAACACAATTAAAATAGGTGTGTTAAGTCCCTGAAAAGACATTGTTATAATATAAATTTGGCATTTTTATTAAAGCAGAAATTTAAATTACAATGCAGCTGTGTTTTCTGAAGTTCAAAAAAGCTTGCAATATGTACTAAGTTTTGCAGACTACCATTTCTGAAACAAGAGACCAGAACAAATATCTGACCAATACACAACTTCTTCCCTTTATAGTTGTTTTTTTTTTTCCTTCCTTGCTCCTTTTTAAGCAACTTCGTTAAAGATAATTCATCTAGTTGGATTTTTAAACCTCAACAAGCAAGGGATTTTTAATTACTAATTGAAAAATCACTCACTATTAATGAAAATACTACATCAAAAGTCTATTTTGGATATCAGATTACCAAAAATTCACCACCTAAATACAAAGGAATCAAATAGGCTTATTTTTGGTTGTTTATTTGTTTGTTTCTCTTTTTTTTTTTTTTTTTTGGGAGCGGGATGGGGAAATAGGGAGCAGAATCAAGCAATAAAAGGTCATAGAACTGCTTCCAGAATAAATCACTCCCATATTTTCTTCTCTGTATGTTAAAACCAAATGGAGAAAAAAATCATGCACACATATTCCAAACTCTGTGAATTCCACTTAACAATACAGCAATCATTTGATTTCTAAATAAACATATATTATCCAATATTCCTCACAGGTCCTTAGGCACATTTCTTTATATGTTCAAAACATATATATTTGATTGGTTTAGACTCATAAATATAATAGAATCTGCAACCTATTTTTTCACAATTCCAGCTAAAATCATAGAGAATTGATGCAATGCATGCATAACAGCACACCTTTCTTGCCATACAAAAATGCAACAGATTTTTTTTTCAATAGGATGGGAAAGAAGTAAAAATTCTCATAATGTAGGAACTGCATCTAAAATTCTGAGTAGCAAGTGAAGGAACTGACTTTGAGTACACATTAAATCTATCTTTTGCTACCCATGAATTCTCAATAAAATTCTTGGCCCAGGTCCAAGACCAGAAGCTGTACAATGGGAAAGGTACACAGCATCTGAAAACTGAAGTCAGTACATGGAGAATGGTCAGCAGATCTGTTTCTGTGATACATGGCAGCACAGGGAAAACTCATCTCTGCACCAAAAAGAATTTTCTTAGGGGTAGGTACTACACTGAAAAAAATATTAATTCTTTGAAAGATAACACCCCACCCTTCCTTTTTGTTCAAACATCAATATCTTCTGATTCTAGTGCAAATCCATTCCTATCTTCCTCATAAACAGGAATTACAATTAATACTTATCACAGTACATTTCACATTCAGAAAAGAATATTGTTTAAGAGTCCACACTAATCTAGCAGAGGAAGAGAGAAGAAATGTTGCTACTGAAGGAGGTCAGGTAAGGACGACACAGAGTGAAAACCTAAATGGAACAGAAATAAGCTTCCCATTCAAACAGTAATCTCTATGTAGAATGATAAGTTAATAACACTTTTTGGATAAGCTGTCTTAAGCATGAAAGATTGTACAAAGTTAGGCAAATATTTAATTTATTTTGAATGCACACTCTAACAACAGCCTCTGTGTAGCAAAATAAAAAAAATACCACATTTGATTATCATTTCAAGGTTGGATATTATATGTCCTATATCCTGTAACAGATTTTTTCTGATCAACTTGCTGTTCAGACCGTGCCAACAATCTTACTTCCCCAAAAGTCTGCAAAAAATCTGGTATGATCAAACTGATAAACATCTTGTTATAAGTTCCAGTGGAGTACAGCCAACCTCTTTGGATTCAGACCTGCACTGCTAATCTGAAAGCTACAAGGAACAGAAGCCATGGAAACGGTAGAAGAATAAAAATGAAGCTGACTTGAATGTAAGCTTCAAATAATAATTTAGTAAGAAAATAATACAATATTAATCAAAAATGCCAACAAATTAAAAACATTCATTATGATCTAAAAATTGCAGAGTGTGGCAGTCTTTTATTGAAACCATGTTGTGCTTATTGATCCTGCAGTGGAGGACAAGAAACTCAGGATTTATTCTGATTCTGTGGTCATCGTATTCTAGTATTTACAATTCTAAATCTAGATATCAGAAGCAGAGTAAACATGACAATAAAGTTCTGCAAGTAAGGTCTTCTGACTTGGGTTTATTCAGGTCTGCAAACCCACTTGGCTGATTTCTTTATATAAGCATGGAAATAAATTAGCTTTGTCTATACGTATGCTTGTACAAAGCCATTTATAAAACTATAAGTTCTTTAACATCATCACTTTAAGCTTTATGGCAACCATAAGATGAGAATCACAGAATCACATTAATATCTGAGGATAAATAAATACTTAAATAATTAAATAATAAAACAAACAAACGAACAAATTAAAAGAAGAGGAAAGGAGACCTAGAGAAAGAGATACTTTCTGGCACTAGCAATGAAAATGTTAGAATCCAAGCCTTCTGATCATTGATGTAAACTGTATAATCATCAGTGCATTTTGCTGACGCTATAATTACTGCACAGTTCAGAGGCAGGAGTTTCCAAAAACTTTTGCCAGTGTTCTAGACCAAAAGCAGCTCAATAAATCAGGCCAGATTATGGCCCACATTACATCTAGGAAATACACAGGCATACAGACTTACTGTTAGGTCTGAAAACCAAATTTAGACTTTGAACCCAGACAGTGATTTTTCAGTAGTATGCTTTTTGTAGGAGCATAACTTACTTTTCCTGTATAATTTACTGTGATCCAAAAAGGAAGAAGCTTAAGCATTTCTGACATTCTCTAATCCCTTCGGTGTGTCAACTCCCTTAGACAAGTGAAGCTCCCTGCGTTGGATTGTCCAAACATCATTCTCAGGAGGCAGCCTGGGCCCTAGTGAATGAGCATGGTCCTTTCATTTATAGAGATGCTGAGAGGCATTAACTAGGGGTGAAGGACAGCAGGCAAAGTCTCTAGAACTGCAAGAAACAGCATTGATTGCAAACTGTCTGTATTCAGTGCAGCTAAGAAAGCTCTGTACACCTTGAAAGCAAGAGAAACGCTCTTGAAAAGCCTGTGATCCTAAAGATATCTCGAGCCATAGTATATAAGACTCTTCATAACTACTGAAAAAGCAAGTTGAAAGAATAATCTGTGAGTTGTTCCTCTTGTCTGTTTCAAACAATTGAGTAGTGAGCATTTGCTAAGAAGTCCATATTGCTTCAGACTGCTGACATCGTGACAAACATGGCATCTAGACAGGCGTACTCACATGACAAAGGTATCCACATATCTTTCTTGCTAGAGACCTTTTGTATTACTCTTTCATCTACTTGATGCTTACCCTTCACCTCTTGTTTTTAATGAATAAATTCCATATCACCTATTATATAAATTTTGCCAATTATATAAAAAAGAGGAATTTCTCATTTTGATGAAGCTACATGTTATAAGACAGTGACATTTGAGTGTTTGCTTTGAAAAGCTAGACTTATACATATTTTGATTGTAATAGCTATTGGGAGCTAACTTTCTTCTTGAACTATTTACACTGTGTTTCCAAAGACTTCTATTAAAATACACAGAAGCAAGATTTCCACACATAGAGAGCATCCACATATTATACTAGTGCAAAAAAAGCTACTAGATTTTGGAATTATGCTCACATAGAGGGGAAATAATGTAATGAAAAAAGAGCTTCAAGTACTTCAAAGTAATGAAGCAAACAGAAAAGCTACTTAATCTGACAGATTCTAGGAAAATTCTCAGTGGCAGAAGAGAGTTATCTGGAACAGACATGCATAAATTTAACGCTGTTAGTTTCTGTGGTAGACCAAACAGTATTCCATATCATTACACAAACAATGGCTTGGTTGTATGATAATTTTTCATCTTCCTAATGTGGGCAAGGCTTACAACTCCGTCTTTCTAAAAATGGCTTCCTTTTCTCCTGTCTCAAACCAGCACTCAGTTCAGTCATGGGACAGTTTTGGCAGCTGTGGGACATTGACTCAAAGCTTTGGAATGTAATTTTTTTTAACAAATACTGGTGCATTGACTGGCTTTCTAAAAGAAAAATATAGGAACAGTCAGGGATCTGAAAACTCAATGGTCATGTTTCTATTTTTAAATTGATATAAATATCATTATCAAGAGGCAGTCGGAAACATGGACAGGAGTGTATTAAGATCTTTTGGTATCTGAGTACTTGTAGACCTTTAGATATAAGGAAAGTGGCAAATGCCAGTGGTCCGTCCTAACTTTTCTGTTAGATGATCCATAGGTCTCTGAACACAATTAATACTTTCCCTTTTAAAAGCAGGTGAACATTCGAGAGAAAAACTTTTATCTTAAGGCAATTTCATCTGGAGGAAAAAGTAGCAATTATTAAAAGTATAAACAGAGAAACGTTCTAAAACACTTTTGATTTGGATCTCTCTGAGGGGATTACTTTCCAGGGAAAATAACATATAATCCTAAATAATCTGAAATAGTTCCTGGCCTCTGGGAGCAAGAAAAAATACAGACAGCTCTGCTTTATACTCCAAAATACTTAGGTCAACATTATAGTCTTGCCAGGACAAAATAATTGTTTTAAAGTAATTGGATCAGCAGCATCATATATAGGCCTGTCATAATTTGCACCAGAGATCTCTTACCTACAAAAAGCAAATACAAGGTAAGGCTAGTCAGAGGAGAATTCCTATCATCCAAGGATTTTTCTTTATCTATCATGTCAGCAGCTGCAGGGGGCAGTGTCTATAATTCCTGCGGTCTGGTGATTTCCCATCCATGAAGACCTCAAATCTGGATTCTGCAGCATCATTTTATAACCATATACAGATATGTAATTTTTAGCTGAGAAGCTTGGAAATTCCTTAATCAACAAGCTGAGGATCTTCTACTGTTACACATAATATATTTAGAGTACAACATACTATTACACATAAATAATTCAGAGTACAAAGAAAAGTAAAAGGTACCAAAAGGCTCAAAAATTGAATAAATAAAATGTTCAGGATATTTATATTCTGAAAATTAACCCTTCCATCTAAAATGCACAAGTAATAAAGTCTAAATATCAGAATCAACTATGAAAGAAGTTTAGATATACATCTAGGTTTTCTGCATGTTTTGCAGGGCTTGCTTTTCTTCCTCCTTCATTATGATGTAGAGAATTCCTAGTCAATAACTTTATTTCAGAATGAGACCTCAGCACAGAGAACTTTGGATTTAATCTGAGATTTTAAACAATTGGTCAGTAAAACAGATACATTTTCTAGAGTTACTTCAGAATTCCTGGATACCCAAAAGTATTATCCCTAACTTGCAGGAGCAGATAAATACGAACTTCCCAAAAATGTATGGAGCATACATCCGCAATAATGATGGAGCATAATCCTTGTGACATTCTTTAAACTAGGAATTTCTTGAACCCTAAGTTTTCTGTCTAAATCCATTATATTCTAAATTATATTCCACAGGTTCTTAAATTATTTTCAATATTTTTTCCTAGAAAACACCATAATTTAGGAATTCTGAAATATACCTCAGAGGCTTCCTTTGAATAATTTTGTTAGTGTAGTAGTTGGTGTTAGTGTAATCCCAGCTACAATCTTTGAACAAGACAGAAATCGATAAAAATATAAACCCTTCTCTGGCTTCTAGTAATTTTCTCCCTGACAAAAATTATGATGGAGCCACACCAATAAGCTTAGGGTTTAGTGCTTATATTAAAAGGGAAAGTAAGAAAATATGTCTATTTTCTCAAAGGTTGGAAATATAATTGAAAGATGAGGAAAGTATTTCTGTGAGTCATTTCAATGATCAAGATAAAGCCTTTACATAGGAAACCTATTTTTCATTGGACTGAATATCACAGTCCAAGATATTTTGGTTAACCTGTACTTTTTAACACAATCTTGCAAACAATTGCTTAAAACCATCTTAAAAGCAGGTAGTGTATTTCCTCATTAAGCATCCTTACTTCAGTAACTGGTTATTAGAAAACAAGAACTCTTTTGATCTGTCCTACTTCTGCTGAGAATTACAAGGCATTACTATAGCATCATTGCCAACAGCTTTTAATGCATAGCCCAGAAAGCTATGTAAGTCTGTTTGCTGATTTTGGCCATTCTTTCACTCTATTAAAGACTTACCTGGTACCTCTGGAAGTACATATCTTTGCCCAAACAGCTGTGGAGTGACAAGGATATTAGTTTTCAACATCATAAGTGAATCAATAATTTTAGATGCTCTTAGCTACTCACAGAAATAGTGGTAATATGGTCTTATTTCGAGGGATGAAGATGCGTACTTGAGAAAATATCCTAAAAATACAGACCACCAGCCCAAATTTTCTCAGAAAGTGTTAAGTCAGTTCATATCTTCATCAAGGGAAAACATAATGTTTAAACACTTTTTAAACGATAATTAAGACAGTATCTGTCCAGCATTCACTGTAGCTCTATGTGCATACCAGTTTTGAAAAGATGCAAACAGAAAACCCTACCTTATGTAAGTCACAGAGTGGGAGATTTACTGGGGAACTATTATAAAAGAGACTATGTGTGTTTCATTTGTTAGAAAAACAGTTTTAAATTGGTTTTCTCATTAGATACACCATTATCTCACTTGAAATTACAGGAAAGATAGGATTGGTCCTATGAATTGGAAATTATTGATTCTGAAATACAGTCTGTACTTTCTTTTCTGGAAAATTATACTCTATATCTGATTCTATAACAATTTTTGTATCACTCTAGTTGACTCAGTAGTAGCATTTTGTTGGATACCTTAATGCTTTGATCTCTAGATGCCTTACCTGTTATCTTTAGCTTTATAGACAAAGATACTGAGCAGTCAGGAATGTATTTGGCGTTAATAGTTCCCTCCTCAACTTAGTGCTGTGTCATGTGAGGTAAATTGAAAAAAAATAGATCCTTGTGTCTCAAAGCACTCAAGAAAAGTAGATGCTTTTGATCGTAATGTCTATTTATGAACCTTTAAATCTACATCCATATAATAGGAACAATATCTTCTATATGCTACGGAGATTTTAGAAAATCAATTCACTAGTGTTTATGAAGCAGAAATTTGGAATAAGAAATTTGGAATAAAGAAAAGCCTTGGTTGAAACTAGTGCTTGTCTTTGAAACAGACTACATAGCTTACAGTGACTCAGTCGCATATATTTAAAATATTTCAGGCAAAATACTGATAAGTTGAAAAGTTCTTCCATACTATCTTTTGCTTACCAAATCAGCCATGCAGAGAAAATGTTATGTCCTTCAGTAGTAGAAGATGGTATTACAGAGAGCTGAGATTGGTAAAGTTCTTTAAGCCATATGTAAACATAGATTGCAAAGTCATATTTTCTGGGCACTATTCAGTGTCAAGCACTCATAACTGCACAGAAAGAAGATCCGGAATGTCACAGGAACTGTGAAAGTAATTAAAGGAAAAACACTGCTTTGACGTGAAACCTATGAATATTTTGCAGAGTACTTTCTGCTTGTGTGAACATGAAACACTTATAAACATGCATACAACCAGCATAACTCATAAAAACAACGAATCACAATTCAAAACTACTGGTACCAGTATTGACAGAATTGTAATAAAGTGCCATTTTCTTCTCTGGACTACAGAAAATAAATCGTTTTAAAGAAGAACAATTACAGGCATTCCAGCAGCAAAGCACTTTCTTGATAAAATCCTGAACTGCTATAAAATTACCTGAAATGGTAGAATAGAGTGCTAATTTTAAATGATCTTACATTTCTTTTAGCAGTAGTAAAGCCCAAAGGACAAATTTTTAAACCATCTAAGAGCAGATGGGCTAGCAAAAACACAGTGGATTGTTTAATACCTTCACTACTTTTGCTAACTGGTTCCTTTGACCTGAGCAGTAAGACTTATCAAAAGACATCCACCCTCTGAACTCCTAGCTCGACACATTCCCACCAATGATAACTGGTGCATGCACAAAGAAAGATAACTTAAGAAAGGTATAACTTGATTAAAAAGGGGCCAAGCATGGCTATGACAACACAAATTTCTAGAATCACTCAATCCTCCAGGGTAAATAAATACTTATTCCTCTAAAGTATTTAATCCCTAAAATACATCACCAATTCCTGGTTACATCAGATGATAATGTGCCACTGCTTCTGTTAAACCACAATCTGTTAGACATAAAGATATATCAGCCCTTGGAAATATCAGACCTAAAAGTTTACAAAATTATGGGAGAAGTGAGACTAAAAGTCAGTGTGAATCATCTGGTCCAACCTCTCTGCTCAAGCAGGGTCATCCCAGAGCACACTGCACAGGATTGTTTCCAGATGGTTCTTGAATATCTCCAGGGAGGGAAATTCCACAGCCTCTCTGGGCAATCTGTGCCAGTGCTCGGTCACTGCATATAAAGAAGTTCCTCGTCATGTTCAGGTGGAACTTCCTGTGTGTCAGTTTGTGCCCATTGCTTTTTATGCTATTGCTTGGCACAACTGAGCAGAGCCTGGATCCATCCACTGACACCCTCCCCTCAGATACTTTTATGTATTAATGAGGTCCCTTCTCCATTGTCTTTTAAGACTGAACAGGCTCAGATCCCTCAGCCTTTCCTTGTAAGACAGATGGTCTAGTTCCTCAATCATCTTGGTAGGGAAAATTTGCTGCAGTTTAAATTCAGCTGGTTTGTTTCATTTCATATTAAAGCCCGATTAAGTATGACTTCCAGGTTATTTACTTCTACATTCTTTTCTTCAAAAATATCAGCAGCTAGACAGTTGGAATCCTTCAGACCTGAAATAAATACTTTGCCAAGCATATACAGAAGAGAGTGAAAATATATTTTTCATAAAACTGTTTTCCTTGTTTATTAGATTTCTTGGTACATTTAATAAAATTATTCCTTTTAAAGTGTGGGGGGGTTTTTTTGTTTTTTTTTACATAACCTATGGATTTGTCTTTACTCATTCATATTCAATAAAAAATAATCTCCCTTTCTGTGTACAAAGCAAACAATGGTAACAATTCAGACTGCCAAAATTCTGAATAAGAAAAATTACCATTAGAAAGAAAAAGACCAATCTGTGTGGCTTTTGAAAAGGTTTGTCTTTAAATAATGAAGACTCATATGCATTGATGCCCATGAACCCTCCCTATGGACACGTCTTTATTACGTGATATTTACAATATTTTTAGGGCAATATTTTTATGTTAAAATATCTAATTTCATTATTTTCTATAGATTAATGAAGCATAATGAAAGACCTATCACAAAAATCGGTATTCCTGCAATAATTTCTTATGAAATGTTTTGGACTAATAGAAGATTCATACCGGGTCTTCTGTTTCGTGGTTATTCAGCAAATCAGATAGGAAATCATCATGAAGACTTTCTCTCCGAATCAATGTAAATTCACGTAGGAAAACTGCTCCTTGATTTTGGTCTCCAAAAACCTAGAAGTAAAACATGACATTAGGAAATGCAAAATTTTAATTCTGTCATAGACATTATCCTCATATCCAGAAAAATATGACTGAAAGATTAAAAGACCAGTTAATGGTCCTCTGCCTTCCACTACTACACTTGCTCTAACCAGACAGCATTGCCATTAATGAGAATACTGATATGCCTTTAAAGAATGTCAGCACAGTTATAAATAATTTCCATTTACATTAAATTCTGTTGTGGAAGAAATTTCTATGTTGTTTCTGTAGACCATATCATTCTCTACAACTCCCTGAAGGGTGGTTGTGGTCCGGTAGGGTTTGGTCTCTTTCTCCAGGCAGCAAATGACAGAACAAGGAGAAACAGTCTTAAGCTGTGGCAGGGGAAATATAGGTTGGATATTAGGAAGAAGTTCTTCATGGAAAGGGTGATAAAGTATGGAATGACCTGCCTGGGGAGGTGGTGGAGTCACCATCCCTGGATGTGTTTAAAAAACTACTGGATGTGGCACTCACTGCCATGGTTTAGTTGAGGAGTTAGGGCACAGGTTGGACTTGATGATCTTGAAGGTCTCTTCCAACCTAGTGATTCTGGGATTCTGGGATTCTGTTATTTACATTTATGGTTTAAAAGACAGTTAACGCTTAAAAACTCTTTTGTGAAATGAGTTAATATTTGAATTGTATTTTTACTGTTACAAACTTTTACAAACAGATAATGTTTGTCTAGCATTTTGACTGCTCTATTTTAAGAAGAAAGAGCTTAAAACTTTGAAGGGACAGAAAAAAATTATTTGCAAGTACTTCAGCTAGCAAACTCCAATATGCACATGCATTCAAAATAACTTAAACTAACTTTGTATCTACTGTTTTTAGGAATATATTTATAAGCCACCTGAGAAAAAGGTTGTTTCATCAGTGGTTGACTAACCAATTACTATCAAAATGTCCTAGATACAATTATGACATTTTTATAGATTTTAGAATTAAATAATGAAAACAAATCCACAATCTTCAAGTTCTCACATGCATTTATTCTTTGGTTGATCAAGCTGAAGAACTTTTTTAGGTATAACATAAATTTAAAGTTTTGGAAACCAGTGAAATATCAGGAAGGGTTTTGGAACATGTTTGGACATTGCTTTTTCATCAGACTGACTCTAAAGAATTTCACTACAAGTGAAATATCCATAAAGGTTGTTAACAACCAGAAACAGGCACTGAATTACCTCTGGAAATCTGGCAGGTTTTCTAGTTACCAGCACTTCACAATTTATTTGAAAGGCCATTCAGTTTGAGATAACAGCATGTTTTATCAAAATGGCTAAGTAAGAGTACTTTATTATTTGACAACAGAGACCACAACACTAGTGGGAGTTAGGCAAATGAAATTATCATAAATAATTTATTTATATGAGATTCTGATTTATGTTCCAGAAAAGGAAAAGGTATCTGTTTATACTATTCATCTCACAGACAGATACTATATAAGATACTATAGTATACTGTAATGAGGAATGGAGGATATAGTATTTCCTCACTAAGATAAACACACTACTTATAAATGGAACATAATTACTCACAAAAGCTTCAATTACTACCTTTTACTCAAAAAAAAGTCAATGCTGCTTTTATTATGACTATTTCTTCTATTCATCCTTCTGTTTAGCCAGGTGCCATAGTTAAGCTGTCTCTACTTACTCTAGCTGAGAAGTTCAAAGGGCCTGCAAGTAACACGACATTTTAGTGTCCAGAGGGAGCATGAAGCACAGATTTGCCTTCCGTTCCCTACAAGTGAGTTGGTACTGCTTTTTTGCAGGAGGTAATCCTCCCTGCCAGCTAGGAACTGAGATCAGAGCTTCTGTAAAGCTAGGGCAATTATAATGGGCTGCCTTACAGCAGGGAATGGGAAAATCTTGCTTTCTATGAAGTGGGTAACAGGAAGAATTAAGAGTCCCTGAATCCAAATTATATGCTTCTAAATATAACAGATGTTTTCTTTGATGTAAAGTTCTTGCCTCTAGTAGTGAAATAGAGGGCACTTAGTTCTTTGGGTTGCTTTGGGATCCTGTAAATTTTAAGTTTTTTTTAAAAGAAAGAACACAAGATGAAAAACATCATCCCATAAAAGGAATAGTTTTACAGGAGTAGGGTTTTAAAATTTGTAGTTAGCTTCCCATCTTGTGGATAACATTGAGAGATACACCCACTGATTTTATTCTTATATTATTGAGTCATATCAATGAAGAATCTTCAGGGGTGTCTGAGGAAGAAACATGCATGTGCCCCAAAGAAAAAGAAGTTACAGACATGTATTCTTTTTGGACAAATCATTATCTTACAAATAAAAATGCTCTTGAAATAGATCACACTTCATAAAAATGTTCCAACTCAAGATTGGCAAAAACTCTTCTAACAGTTAAAGTTATTTCAAGAAAGGAAATCTGTTGTTTTGTTTTACTCTGAAATAAGAGCATCTACATGCGATTTTAAACACTTGTGGTCAGCAAATCTGATTATAAAATTACAAAATTATAAAATTGTTTAAGTTAGAAAATATCTATAAAATCATCTAGCCCAGCTTTTAATCCAGCACTGCCAAGTTCACCACCAAACCAAGTACCCAAGTGCCTCATCCAGATGTCTTTTAAATATCTCCAGGGTGTTTAAGTTAGAAAATATCTATAAAATCATCTAGCCCAGCTTTTAATCCAGCACTGCCAAGTTCACCACCAAACCAAGTACCCAAGTGCCTCATCCAGATGTCTTTTAAATATCTCCAGGGATGGTGACTCAACCATGTCCCTGGACAGGCAGTTCCAATGCTTGTCAACTTTTTCTGTGATGAATTTTTCCTAATATCTAACCTAAACCTTCCCCAGCAAAACTTGAAGCCATTTCCTCTTATCCTATAACTTGTTACCTGGAGAAGAGATAAGACCAAGACTCCTTTACTCCAGGCTAAATATCCTCAGCTACCCTAATCCTTTCCTCATGAGACTTGTTCTCCAGACCCTTCACCATCTCCACTGCCCATTTCTGGACACGCTCCAGCATCTCAATGTCCTTCCTGTCACAGAGGACCCAAAACTGGACATTTGGATTGGAGGATTGGAGGTGTGGCCTCACCAGTGCCAAGTTCAGGGGCACAATCACTGCCCTGGTCCTGCTGGCCACACCAT
>VXBQ01004831.1:18626-37876 GCA_013400175.1 Phainopepla nitens
AAAAAGCAGACTGCAGGGATAAAAAAGGTGAAGTCAAATAGACGCAAAAAAATCCCAAAGCTATAGAATGCCTTCTAAATCCTGCTGATTAGAACCTTCTTTCTGGCTATAGTTAACACAAAATGCATCAGGGTTAAAAAGCTTCATGAACAAGAGCTGAAATTACACTTCAGAACATCTAGTTTCTAATTTACTAGATAAACAGGAGACATGTGGATGAGTATGGCTTCTTCATGAAAGTTATTTAAAAAAAATACAAATTTCTACTGTGATTTGAAAAAGATTGTGTCCAAGGCCTAAACAGATTTGCTTTCCAAAACAAGCCAAATACACACTGTTATTCAAAGTACTTGAAAGCAGACACACAAGGTACAAAATTAAACAAAACCAAAAGATGAGGTCTGAAGAATTAATTTTCTGTTGTTTCTTTCACTGCCTTACTTGGTTAACCATGAACATGTAAAGAATGGTTAACCCAAATGTAATTATTTAGAAGCAGCATCAGTTTTTAAATGGCCAGAATTAGTAAGTGCCACGAAGAATAGGGAGCAAGTCACAGCTCTAGAAATCATTCCACAAGCCTCAGCATGTTCGTTTATCAAGGCACCTTGTCACTGATCTGAAGTATTTTCTTAAGGGCCAGAATAGACCACAAACTATGTCAAACTGCATGAACAAAAGCATCTGAGATTAGCTAGATCAGACATCCCCAAATGTCATCTAATCAGCAGCAACAGATTTCAAATTATTACTGGCATGAAAGTAAGCATAAAATAAAACTTACATTGCTTTGCAACATATATCACAATTAGCTGTGCTTAAATTATCACAATTTATTTATTAATTTTGTTATTTTTGAGCATGTTAGAAAAAATGATAGTCATACAACTTTCTCAAAGTGAAAGAACAAGAAATGAAAAATATGCATTCAGGAAAATAATGGAATTGATAATTAATTTAATACAGAGACTGAAAAATTTAAAGAAGTCATTATTTTTCTTCCTCTTTGCATCCCTTTGCTCAGAAAGTTTTTTAATTTCATCCATGGAATCTCTTCAGCTTCCTTGAATTTTTTGTTTCAGAAGAAGAAACTGGCAAGTTCTTCAGAATCACTTCTTGCTAGGAAATCTGAGCATCGAGTATTTTCCTTAGGAAAATAAAACTTCAAAATTATAATCTTCATATTTTCATCAGTACTTGGATTTTGGGCTTTTGTGACCCAGGTCTGATAAGCATCAAAGCACAAAGAAATTGAACTACTCATTTGGCTGCTTCTTTTTAATTTTTTTATGTTAAATGGTTTTTTCTTAGAGAGTAAAGAGCTCTGTAGAAAATTCACTGAGCTGACATTATGGACATTATCTCAAATCCTACTGACATGGAGTTCAACTACTTACAATTAATTTTTTTTTTTAATCTCTTTTTTTAACCATATTATTGCAAAATAAGGAAATTAATGTATTTCTTCACATGGGGTTACTTATGAAAATAGTTTGTCTGTTACTATCTTGTCATATGGTTGTGTCTCTGACCACCTCTACTTTTTTAGGAAGTAGAATTTCAAGAGTGATCTACCAGATTGCTAATGGTTATTACCTGTACAGTATTTTCTGCTAACCAAATCTTACACTATTTACAGCAATCTAGATACTTCAAATAGCTAATACAGTAGTAGAAAAACAGTGTAATGCTATCTCTATGACTTGCCATTCAATTAGATAGGTTTCAGTGATTTCATTTCTTTACAAGAAAGCACTGCATACTCCTTTTATTCCAGATGAGTACGCTTTTTCTTGGCTGGGTAGCCAAACTACCACTGTTTCCATCAATACAATGACTAGTTTTGTTAGTACTTTGTCACCAGATTCATACGGTTTTGTGACAGCTTGCAAAATACTGAAATAGAAGCAATGATTTTCTCATGTCTGTGAAGTATTGAATCATCCAGTAGGAAAAGCATGAGAATAAGTAGCTCTATGGCATGAGATATTTTTGTATGTTTTTACACTGTGATTGTCATTTAAATAGAAGAGTTGATTCATAGATTTTAAGGAATCATTTTTTTCAAATTGTATTTTAGTTTAAAAATACTCTTCATGAAATTTGTGATGCTTTCTACCAGCGGTAAGAAAGGTTTTAATAATATTAGAGTCCTTTTCATTGTGAATAGTTTGTGACTATAGGAGGGGTTTTGTGATTTTTGTTTTCCTTTGGGGGTTAAAAAAGAAAAATATGTGTCTTTATAGGATTGGAGGTTTCTTTCTTTGGTCCCTTCATATTTAGTATACAACTATTTCATGTGTTATCAATGAAGTCAATTGGGTAGACTTTTGCAAACAGAATTTCTAACTTCTCTCAGTTCTTTATACTCTAAATAAAGATCTGAATATTTCTGGAGATGATGATAGCAGGGCTGGGCATTTGACACAATTTAGCAACTAACAGACCAGATATCTAGCTGTAGTAAATTAGCACAGCTTCATTTTAACTCTTGATTTTTACAAGCTGAAAAAGTACATCGCTTAACAAAAATACTTCTTTTTATAATCACAGAAGGATTTTCTAATTATTTTTTCCGTGTAACATACATCTTTTTGGCTGTACTACTTAGGAGGTTACTAATTTACTTTTAAAGATATTTTGAGCTGTTATCTGAGTGCAGTAGCCATTGACACAGCAGCTGCCCAACACTACGAGATGATGCATCTAGCCAGATAACAGCTTCCTCACCCTGTTTCCAGCTCATGGTAAACCTCACTGCCTCCTCCAGCACAGCCAACATCCCCTTCACTCCTTGTGTTACAGGGTGTCTCCCTATCTGTGCATAAAACACAGCATCCCTTTTACACTGTATTGTGTTCGTTCAGTCAATAATGAGAGAATTTCCTAGAACATGAGTCATATGCCTTTTGTGACAGACGTACTTGAAATTTGTTTTGTGTTAGATGATGTTCTTAATCTCACCAAGTAATTTTTTGGCATTTTCAGAGTTTCATATAATTGAAAGCCAGAGGGCACATTCATTATCAGGCTACACATTTCAGATGTAATTCCTGCATTAAGCCACCAGTGTTCTCCACATTACTCAAAAAAACCTTGTGGATAAAAGAAAATTCATGTTTTAGAAGAAGCATCCCATCTCAAAATGCATCTTATTACTTCATTAGGGAGCATGAAGTAACATCCTATACTAACATAAGTTTATTAGATTCATTACACCTGAATTTCTCCAAAAATAATTTTCAGCACTCTTTGTCATATCTTTCTGTTTAAAACACTTAACTTAGTATTAGTTAGGTCCAGCTTAACTAAAAAAGTAATTGCATAATTGTAAATACAAGTGAAAGCAAACTGTAACATCCAGCAGCTGGTAAGAGCTGCTGGAAGATAACTACCTGTATTTAAGGCTGAGACATAGCAGAACATAGCAGCCAAGAGAGTCTGCACAGAGGGAGACAGAGCAGACAACCAAGCAGACTCTCTATGCTCACAAATGTTTACCATGATGCTGCTCTGAGAGCCTGCTTCACTTCAAGCAATTTGAATTTGACTCCCAGCATGAAGTTACTGGAATTGGTATGGCATCTAGATAAAACAGGAAAACTCATGTCTGTCCAGGGTTTGATTTGTATCCCAGAGATAAAAGACCTCAAAACAGTAATACAAAAATAGAAAGAGCAAAAGAGTAATATAATAAAAAAATCTCCAGTTTAGTATAATAAAAAAGGATTAAAATGTAAAAAAAAAGTCTGAAGATATTAAGAACAAAAATTTGGTGGGTGGGTTTAATCCATAAATTTTACAGTTACATTAGATAAACAAGTAAATGGAAACTAGACTGACCTTTTTCAGAACCAAATTTTTATATACACTATCATTTTGAAGCATGCAATGATTTACTGAAATCATGATCTTCATTATGAAGATGTGGAAGACTCTATGACTACGTGGAAGTGGATAAAGCTCATGGATTCTTACATTTAAACAGGAAGAATGTAATCTATTAACAGACTGAGTAAAATTTTTTCCAAGTTTGTCTATTCACACTCAGTTTTAGACCTCCTGAAAATAGCTATCAATGCCTAAATGCTGTAGATGTATATCAACATTCAGTGCCAGTTTGTAGTAGAATATATGACAAAACTAACTATACGAAACATGACATTTCTTCCTGTTGAGAAGACAGGATGCAGGCCATTATAAGGAGAGAAGGAAAGATTCTTTCTCACAGATCTGCAATAGAGTGCACTCAGTCACAATATATTCAAAGAAAGGAAAATGAGGTGCTATTTCAACATGTGAAACAGTTACCATGATAAAAAGAACAACAATATCTTTGAATGTCACATGCTTTACACCAGCAGATTTAATCACACAAAGGCATCCTGATTCTAGAAGACAGCTGCGGTCTTTAAGAAGCAATGTAAGAATATATCTCTTATTAACAAAAATTAAAATTATTTAAAATTAGAGTCTGTTGATATGATGTATCACCTGCCCTGATACCTTCAGTAGCAAAGCAAACACTGAGCTGAACTTACTTTTTTTACAGTCTCACATCTCAAGAACGGAAACAGAACTGTGCTTTTTGGCTCCCACAGGGCAGGTTTTTTCACCTTTCTTATAGTCTTCAAGTCTCAGGAGAAAACAATTATTGGCTTTTTCTGTGTCTGCACACACAGTTGTCACAATTGCACTCACAGGCACATCATGATGAAGGATATTAAATTTCGTGTAAATAATTTCTGATATAAAAAGTTTCTTTTTTTTCCATTTACACTCTAGAAAAAGGCAGCTGATTTTATGAGTGACAGTGAAAAATTTTGCAAGAGCTAATACACTCCAAATCTTAGAGTAGCAAATCGAGATACTACACATAATAGCTGCCAAAGAGCTCTCACTACTTCCTTAGTCTAATGCCACCATCATCCATCTGCTTGGCAGTCTGGTAACATATAGCAGCAAAGAAAGCAGGAAAAAGGAACTCTCACACAACAGTAGTTGAAATGATGGATGAGAACACAGATAAACAATTCTTGCTGTTGTTGAGAGGCTTATTCTTCTTCTGGTCTCAGAATCCAAACACAAACAAAAGTCAGAAAACATAATTCAAATGAAGTCACTAGGAAGTATCTAAGAAATAATCAGTACAGTTCTAGAACTCTCTCAAACCCAAGGAATCTAGGTACTCAGAAACACTGTATTTTAGTTCCCTGTATTGAGATAATAGGGAAATAGAGGAACAGGAAGGCAGAAAGAGTAAGTAAACATATTATTATTAGAGGATATTGTTACAATTAATAGATTTGGAAAGGAAAAATATAATATACATCACATATTTTATATATATTAAAATATTCCCTAAAATATTTTTTCCCGATTTGAATTTATATCCTAACAATCCTGTTTGTTCTAACTCTGTTAGTATTCTGTTAGTGTTGCTTTACTGTTGTTTAAAGTTAATTAAGAAGATTCTTAGATTGGCCATGTATGAACCTTTGCTTGCTTTTTCCAAGTAACTTCAACTAATTTTTAAACAGATGTCAGCAGTCTTTAACAAACTAAAATACATATTGACAAAATCTTGAATTAAGTATTGTTCCTCAACACCTTAATAAATTAGTAAGTTGAGGGACAAAATCACTGAGCATGAGACTGTGGTGACACTTGGAACAGCAAAAAAGCTGGATGACATTCTTTGAAAATATGTGCTTTTGGATGATCTGCAAACAAACAACTAAACAGATTGATCAAATCATTTGCTGCCCAAAAGCAATGACAGTTTCTAAAATATTATTAAGGAGCCTGTAGAAAATGAAGTAATTGCCTCACTGCCATTTGTATAAAACCAGGACCAGTAATCACAATAATTACTTTCATATTTGAGTCACTGGTAAGTCAGACGAGGCTGAGTGGGACTAGAGATAGAGCAGCACTAAATCAGACAGCTCATGTGTTTAAATAATTTTCTGAATCACAGATAAAGAAGATGTTTATTGAGTATTATTTTTCATTTATAACTATTATAAAATAAATGTAAGTTTGCTTTTATGATTAGAATGTCAATTCTAATAATGAAGATTATGAAAATTATGAGGAGTTTAGCTTTCATACTAAAACTTCTACAGTATAAATTTAGGTAGAATAGTGGTCGCAATAAGTCATCTATTCAGTACATAAATACATCATGCCAAGTAGAAAATCCAGACATGATATGGAAACTAGCATATACCCTAGATTCCAAGTGCCACCTTCTGTGTTATTTCTATGTGGTTTTGCCTTCCATTTCACACCTTAGGTGTGGGGATATTTTTTACTCCTCAAATTTTCATATTTTGTCCAACAAAATATATAACCTATTGATCTATATTTCTGTCTCTTCTGAACTATGTTGTGTTACAGATAAAAACTAATTTCATTCCAATAGAAAATCAAGGAATTGAAAATATAAGTCTTGTCTTCGCACATGAAATTTCACATTGCTATTTTAATATCAGGTGCAGTTATTCTGAAACAGCTTTTCAATGTGAGTACTGGTGGAGCTCAAAAAAACCACTAAAAAATTCAAAAGGAGAGAGCTGCACACCGTTGGTGATGAGACTAAATGGTCCCAGAAATTTCTCTTGAGTCTCTCTGCTCTGGGGCACGTATCCTTCTGATAAATGTACCTCAGCATGCAAGTATCACTTATTTGAGAAAAAAAGGGGAAAACACTCTTTCACTAGACATGAGGCCTTGAAATTGCCTTGCTTCAGACATACTTTTTTCTTCAGATAATAGTTTTAATCAGAGAGAAATAGTCACAAGTTTATTTTGTACTATGTTCCTTTATTATTTATTTGAAGAACTAAACTTAGAAAACATTCTGGCAAGGATTGGAAAAGGATTATTTAAGGATAATTATAAAAAAAGTTTTGGCACACTTCAGACATCTTATCCATCACGGGAATATTAATAATATTCCCTTGTAATCCCTAAAATGTATTTCTATGAAGTATTTTTATCCAAACTATAGCAGGAATTTACAGGACATCACAAACCAGGGAAATCATCACTTGACTCAGGCAATTTTAAGTCCTCTCTACAATTTTTATTTTCTCAGCTATTACACAATTTCAGACATCTGTGAGTGCTCTTCCAGGATTAAGCAGGACTAAAGAGGGCTCCCTCACTACAACTTTAATTTTACGAAATGGGAAATGTGATCACTCGAGTATATTCATATTATTGAAATAATGCAAGAAACAGGTGTTTTCCAGTAAGAACTCAGTTCCCAGTTGCACTGTTTCATTAAATGGATTTCCCTACTTCTCTCTTGCCTGACAGTGACCCAGTTCCAGAGCTGCTATATTTACTCATATGAAACAGAAAAAGTTTTAAAGTTTGTTCAACTATTAAAAGTTTAGCTCTCAAGAAAATAGATCACTTCACTTTTAATCAGATAATTTTATATGCATTACACTAGCACTTACATACCTAAAACCAACTATATATGGTTAAGGGAGCAACTAATGGCCATTTGTTTGATGCCATTTTAATGGGCTTGTAAATTGTTTCATAAAAATAAATGTGTGACTGCACCTACAAAAACCTTCATATTTCTAAAACCAAAACCACAAATGGTTTTGAAGTTGCTCAGATATTTGGTTTCTTGTTTTCCACATCAGTTTCATTTCTCCCAGGAGAGGAAAGTGCTAAAACTCCATTAAGACAGACCAACTGCTATTACAGTCATCCCAGATCAAGAAAGAGCAGGAAACACTAACAGTCTTACATTAAATTCTTAAGCAATTCCTCCTTAAATTTTGCAGATTCTCGTGCACATTCTAAATCCTTAAGAGAATTAGGCAAACTAAATCTAGAATTCTTATCTTCCAGGATTTTCTCCTTACCCAAATAAACATGCCCAGCCAGTGTTCACTGAATGAAGACCATGCAGCTCTTTATAACATTAACTTCCTAGACAAAATTCAGGTAGACACTGCATTAATTTTGTCTTCAGGACTATTTTAATTTTCATTTAGAAATAGGCTTCTTTAGTTAGTTCCTGTCTAATAGATATACAGAAAATGAATGTGCACAAAAATAAATTGAAGCCAGTGTTAACTAAAGCCACTTTTTTTTATTTCAAGCGGTCACATTTCACATTTTGCTCCACTTATATCAGGTTTGAATTTTGAAAAACAACTTTACTGATCAACAGATTTCCCCTTCCTACTTAATTTGCAAATATAATTCTACCAAAACAATAAGGAAAATGCATCCTGGAAGTAGTTACTACCAGCTAAAAACTTGAAAATGTACAGTTTGGTAGAGATTTTCAAAAGTAAACTAGGTGGATAAATCTTTGTTTACTATATATCAAATGAAATAACTATTAAATATTGCATCATTTTTTAAAGACATAACATTGATGCAGCTAGTCTCATCTTTTGAATAAGAGCATGTCAGATTTGATGCCTTACAATTTAAATTTTCAAAGTTTCTCTTTTCATAGCAATAATACTGCTGTGGAATAGCAAACTTAAAAGTTGGATTAAAATATTATGTATAGTTTTACTGATGTGAAAAATCATCTGTATAAAGTAATTCATGCAAAACCAAGAAACTAGGATCAGGCTACAAATTACATATAATTATTCTGCTTGTCCAATGCCACTTTTTTACCCTTCACTCTAAGTACTACAGTGATGCTGAAAATTTTTGAGAGCCCCTGCTACAGGTTGAAAAATCTTTTGCCCTCAAGAATTTCTTTGCTTCTGCCTTAAGAGGTCATGACATCAGATTAACTGTGATTGAGGATCAACGTCACTCAGAACCCACTTGACTTTTCAACAGTGTTTGTCTCAGTATATTGAATACTACTTTATTTGCAGAGAATTAAGAGGTAGGTGGTCTGACATTGAACAGCATGCCATTGTTTAGCTGCTTCTTGTTTGATCCATCATTCAATTTTTTAATCAGAAAGGAAAGACACATTCTGAGGGCAGCCTGACAGATCACATCACAGGAGCAGATCTCAAATCACCAAGACTGTGATGAAGCTTTTGCTCACCACACTGCTATCACTCCTCTTAAGAGCTGAAGTGTAAAATATGGCTGATAAAAAACAGAGACATGCAGTCATCTTTTAAAGAGAATCAAGTGGATGTCATGTGAGAACGGGAATTCATCTTCAACACTTTCCCTCAAATATTCTGCATGAAGAATGTATCTCTTTAGGTAATATACTAGCCTAGTAGCAGAGAAGGAAAACAAACAAAAACAAAAAAACTGTCACTGTTGCCAAAAGGACAACATATTCCAAGACAGCAAGGAAAGGCTTTTTGTAATTTATCCTCTTTTCCCTGAATTCTGCCACAGGGAATTCAAACACTAGGTCTCTGTGGAGGAAGAGATGCCAACTATCCTCCTCCTGAGCAGCCCCTAGCTGTTAATTCATGAAGTGTCAATGAAAGGCAGCCTGTTCGCTCCGTCCCTCAGGCTGGCTGTCTACAGCAGTGGGTGGTGACTTAGTGGGATGATGTAACGCAAAGTGGCTGTCAGCAGTAGGTCACGGTTCATCTGCTTCCACTAAGGAATTGCAGCTGTGCAATCTACAGCCTTTACTCAGGAGAAGACTGGACGCATCCTTGAAAGCATTCTGTAGCTGTTACTTCTATCCTTCCCAAAGACAGACACAGCAAAGGAGGAGATAAGAGAGAAGCACAGTGGGTCACTGATATGGCTGACATCCAGCCTCAGTGAGACAAGGGCCATTAAACAAAGTAATCACAAAGTATTAATATATGCAGCTGAAGACTTAAGGAATGTAAGTGCTAAAACAAGCAAAATGTTTGAAAATGCTGTTCAAAGTCTCTAGCTTCCCAGGTACCAATCCACCTTCTGAGCACAGATGCACTATAAAATGAAGCATAAAGCCTGCAAAACCAGGTAATATCAGTACTTCAGAAGAAAGGGCTCATAATTCAGAAAAACAAACTAACACAAAGAAGTGGAAAAGAATGAAAACATAATGTCAGGAAACTGCTGATTAGATCTCTTCATTTCATAGGAAAGCTAGTGGATTTCTCATTTTAATGTATGCCCTTTGTCTTTCATTTTCTTGGTAGACATTCTAATGAAAATCAAACCAAGCAATTTTTAAAGAACAAAAATAAACTAAGGAAAAGTCTATTAAATTCGAAAGGACAATACCACATATTCGTCTCACAGGTATAAATGTGGTCTAGCCTAGTATCAGGGATGTGCCTGTGTGTGCACCCAGTGAACTTCAGTCATGAAATCCCTACATAATCCAGTATCCCCCCAGGCTGCCATCTGCATCAGTGAGAAAATTGATTTGGAACAGTGAGTTCACTACAACACAGGGGACTTACTTAATTCAAGTCATTTTCAGAATAAAATGTCTGACTACTTCATCCAGAAGTGTTCCATGTGGAAATTTTGGATTGTCTTGAAGACACTTCCTGAAAATTAATAAAAGTTCTTGTATCACTTTGTATATTTCAATATGGTGTTTAGCATTCTGGGTAGAGGAATCCTACCCTTCCTTCAGATATCTCCTAAAAGATTCTGTTGCAGAACTGATTTAAAAGTGCAGAAATATAACAGTAAAAATAGTCAGTAGGAACTCTGCAAGGGCAGAGAGGTTCATGTACAACAGTCCTTTGTACATGCTTAATATGTTTAGAAGCTAGTTCTCTGTAATCCAGTCCAACCAATAATGAAGGACCATGCATGTGAAAGAGTGGTCACGCAGTACCGTCCAAGTGCAAAAAGTGGTTCAGAGAGTTTCACCTGATCCTGCTGAGGACAACAAGGAGACTTGAGATCATGATTTGGACAGTAACTAATCATCCTGTTTGAAAGAATTAACAAGAGTTCCATCTTGTGCCATGAGATTTTTATTAAAAAGCCATGGGCTTTTTATTAAATAAACTTTCTGCCTATGAATGTCTGTGCAATAGCCAGGCAACTAGCTAAAGAAAGAGATAATTGACTTATGTAGCCAGAACGAGAAGCAATACAAGAAGGAAATTTCTACACAACAGAGATACATGAAAAATGTTTCACAAGCATATATAATTCATATGCAATAGAAAAAGTCTGACTTTCAAATTGGTAACAAAACAATAAAAAATAATTAGAACAGAACAGAACAGTTCAGTTGGGAGAGTTCAACAAAGACAATCTAGTCCAAATGCCTAATAACTAGGTAACTTATGAAAGACTGTCAATTTTCAACCCAAGCCATCCTTCTAAAAGCATATTTTCACATAAATTATAGATCTGTCACGTTCAGAAAGAAGTTTCACACAAATAGACATTCAGGTGACTTATAATCTAATTCTTTTGCTAATTAGAAGAATTGAATTGCATAATGAAAAAAAATAAAGAACTGCTACAGTAGATCACCTTTAGCTGTCAGAAGGAAGAAATGGAAACAGGCCTCTTCATGTATGTAGGCCAAAAACGTAAACCAAAATCTTTTTTTGGTCAAGGCAAGGAGGAAACTGAAGAGCATTAAACATAAAGAGAAGAAAGGCTTGTTTCTGAGTCACAGAAGATAGAAAGTCAGGCAAAACACAATACAAAAATAGATCTTTAAAATTCCACTGAAAAGTTGGAGAAATCACAGAAAATATCAATAAGTGGAGAGCTAAAATAAAGTAGGAATTACAGAGGGTGAAAAAGGTACAAACTTGGCTTAGAAAATTAATGAAGTCCAGAAGAAATAAGCAAAATTTTGTAGAATTATGTAAGAAGACTCATCAACACACTGAGCACACTACAGTGACGTGCATAAGATGTATATCTAATTGTAAAACAAAACCCAAAAAACTTCTGAATGCAGGTAATACAAGAAAAGAATTGTTCAAGAAGAGTGAAAATAAAACTCTCAGGTATGGTTTTATGTATTTAAAAATTATCTGTGAGAAAAATTATTTTGTGAAATAATTACTAAAATAGAAGACTCCAAGGAGATTATAGAATAAGTCCCAGTTGTATATAGGCAAAGATCTATCTCATTCTTGTTATTGGAGAAGAAATTACTGGCAAGGATTGTGGTCTTTGTACAGAAAACTAATACCCCAAACATACATTGGAAAATAAAAGCCTACTAACAATGGTAGGCTTAGTAATTTGTTTCTGTTGTAGCTAGTAGAACTTTAAAGATTAATGAAAAGCATTTCATCGACAACAACAGCAAAAAAACAAAGGAACTACCTGGGGATTAGTTTTGGTAAGCATGAATGAAATAGTGGAAAAATGAAATAGTGCTCAGATCTTTATTTATTTAAATAGAAAGATTAAAAGACAGAAAAGTAAGTCGGTTGAACGGGCGTTTATTGCAAAATTGTCAGTATGTGAACCTGAGAGAGGGTAAAGACTGGTGGCTGGGAACATTTGGGGTGTGTGAGGGGCAGGGCAGGTCAGCCTTGCCCTGGTGAGGGAGGCCCTGCCCGCACGCCCAGCCCCAGGCCGTGTCCCAGTCCCGAGCCGTGTCCCACCCTGGGGCCGTGTCCCACCCTGGGGCCGTGTCCCACCCTGGGGCCTTGTCCCAGCCCCAAGCCATGTCCCATCCCCAAGCCGTGTCCCACCCTGGGGCCATGTCCCACCCTGGGGCCATGTCCCAGCCCCGCAGGGACTGGCAGCCCCGCAGTCCCTGGCAGCAGCAGGCCGTGCTCCACACCCGCCCCTGGAGCCCCGGCCTGGCCTGGCAGTGCCCAAATGACCGCGAGTCCCACCCGGGGAAGGGCCCAGGAAGGCCAAAGGGTATTTGAACCAAAGCCTGTGGCAAGCGCAGTGCTGAGCAGACCTCCTCTTGGAAATTCTATCAGCTGAACACTGTTGGGAGAAGAAGTAGTAGTTATGTTTGTTGTTTTGTATATTTTTTTCTGTCTTTTTCTCCTTATCTTTCATCTCCTGGACATCAGAATAGAAGAAGAGAAGCTGTGGATACTCCATCCCTGGAAAACTGTTCAGGGTTGGATGGAGCTTTGAGCAATCTGGTTTAGTGGAAGATGTCCCTGCTCTTGGCAAGGAGGCTGGAACAAGATGATCCATAAGGTCCCTTCTGACCCAAATCATTCTAGGCATCCATAAGGAAAAATTAAAAAATCTGTCTCCTGAAAAGATATTTTTGAGTAAACCCTTTTGACACTTCCTTTTACAGAACTCTTTTGTGGTACTAATAGAACAAAGTTATTAGTACATCAGTCAGTACCATAAGTCTCCTTCTTTCTCCTTCTTTATTTACTTTATCCTGCAAAGTTAAAAAGAGAATCACATGTGAAAATGGTCTAAATTAAACTCAGTGAAAATAAAACTTAATAGAATTTTGAATTTGCAAGTACCAGAAAATGCCAATACCAATTTATTTGACATATTTTAAAATGGTTTTTACCATTGTTAGGCCTGACTGGAAAATTGGAATTTTTCAATTATTACCCAAGTGTTACCTTCTGTCTCATATTAAAAACACACACACACAATATCAAAGCAGTGGGAAAGAAGCAAAAAGAAAAATTCTGATATGCTTTGATATTTTTAGTTACAAATATAATTGAAAGTATTTTTAATTTTTCATATGTCTTAAAACAATTCTCAAATTCTGGCTGGGAGGCAACATAAAAACCTTGTGGTTTGAGGAAACCATTGGAGTAAAATACAAATTTTGTATCCAGCATGGCCATTTTTGCTACCCAAACCCCTGCATGTTTCTCATTGCTCTAGGAGCACTGAACAGGGCTCCAGAAACAGCACGTTTCCTCCTGGCTGCTTCCTGCTAATGATCTGAAGTCTGGCAAAGCAGCTTGAACCTCTCCCCTCTCCACACCCAATCCCTTGGTCATTAACCTTCCTAGCACTGACAACAATGACAAAATCCAAACCATCTTTACATACACAGGAAATGGCTTGCCAGGGATTTGATCTGGAGCAAAAAATCAACCCTTCTGAGCCCACCGTTATTTTTAAGAGCCTTTTGGTTATGGGGCATATTAGCATTTTACACTCTGCAATGAGAGGAGAAAAAGCCAAATCCAAATCTCCAACAGTTTATTCAACTTGCCCTCAACTCCACTACTCCTTTCTCACCCCGCACACCCACACACATTTTATGTCTTTATTACATCAGAGAATGCTGTCTCAATTATGTAGTACAGTATAGTACAGTACATCTGGTGGCTTAGAAAATAAATCACAGGACTATTTTTCTAAGCATTTAAATAAAATTGTTTTATCATTTGCTTCTTCCTACTAACAACAGCATCAGTCCAAATGGCTTGCTTGGCTTTGTAAGCTTTCCCACTAGCTCACCAGGCCTGGCACAAAAATTTCACAACTGTGCCATATGTTTGACAGTGTTAACAATGAGTCCCTGGCTGCATGATGAAATTTCATGTTCCTCAAGCCTCCACTCCCCACATTCTACGAGTATGACAGACAAGTTTAGGAAACCAACCCTGTCTCCCTTTCTAGCAAAAGAGGTATTAGTGAACAATAAAAACCAACCTTTTTATTTGGGAACTCCCAACATCTTTTCAAAACACAGCTGGAACAAACTCCAAAGCATTGAGGCCTCAGGTTCCCCCTCCCCACCCTACTCCTCCCCCACCCTAATAGAGACTTGTGAATTAAAAGCACAACACTCACTCATGTAGTTTTAACTACTCACTTATTGAAATCAAGCAAATAAGACAAACGTTTATATATACACCATTTGCCTAGAGTTTAGACTATTCCTTGCTACTTCAGGTCACTTGTACCAGTGTGGTATTAAAATAGGGGTGTTTAAGGTTTAGATTTATTGAAACCTTCATCCTAATTCTTATTGTTGGTTTTTCAGACCAGCATGTTATTGGCTTAAAATCCTGCATGTACTACAGGCCAACTAAGGCAAAGGCTGAGCAGAAACCTAACTGATCCCAAGCATTGTCAGCTGACAGCTGTGTAGCCAGGACATCTGCCATTGCCTGTGTGGATGTGCCTCTAGTCTAATGCATGCTCCAGTTATCCTACAGAGGAGATAATGGCCCAGATTTTACAGGAAAATCACTTTTAAAAAACACAGGAAGTATTTTGTTGTCACAATACCAACTGAATACCATGTATTTAGTATATCAAATATATTGCTTGGAGTATCGACTTGGAAAGTGTCAGTACACTGAAGCTACATGTTCTCAGCTCAGAGTTTCAGTATATGTAATTCAGCACTCTTGGTAGCCTTTTGAAATAGCTGCACTATATTTTGTCAAGCTCCTTCTCCTATGGGTAAGTCTTACTATTTCCATTGTTTAACAGTAAAAAAAATCAGCTGCATGTTGGGTAAATATTAAAGAAGCCTCAAAACTGATGATTTATGCACTTAGCTAGTTCCATTGCATACGAGAAACAAAACAAAACAAAAGCCCACTAGGTATATGTAAATAGCAAAAAGGAACTTACTATATTCAGTTACTAGCCTCTTATAAAAATCATCATTCCTTATTTCCAACAATTATGTATACTTGCTTATTTATTTTAAGACCAGGGCTGTCTCTGTCTTTGTCTTGTAATTCCTATGAGGATGGACAGAGAGACCAAAATATCCATTCAAAATCTCTGAGTCAAAGCTAAGAACTTCTAGAGTACTTATATAAAAGCAGGGATTAAAACCAGTACAAAAGGTAGTATTCCTCATCTTTAAAACTTACATTTACAATGAATGAGAGTGGTATAACTGTACCTGAGAATAACAGTTTACTCAAATACTATTAATGCCAAGTGCAAGAAAAAATTTTAGTTTCGTATGAAACTATCTTCATATACCTTAGGGTTAAGGTTAGTTTAATATTGGTGATAATCTGTTCACTATCTCAGCTCAATACTTAATCCCCTCAGCCCCAGCCCTAGATGTTTAGTATAGTGAAAACAATCAGGTGGGAAACAACGTTATATAGCAAAATACCTTAGTACCTAGCAGAAGAGAATTTCTAAGATATCAGAGGAAATTAGGAGAACTGCAAGGTTCCTAATGATGCTTTTTAAGGCTTCATGCACAAGCAATCAGACTTGCCTAAACAGACTCCATATTCTGAAGTTTATCTTCCAGCTAAGGAGACCTGAAATTTAAAGATACATCTTCAGTGTAAGTAAAACTACCCATTTTCCCCTGACATTCATGTTTGTATTTGGTTAGAACCTACATTATTGGAAAAACAGCTCCACCACCCAGTGGAGACTTTGCAAGTGTCTGGGCCAGGCTCACTGCTACTGCGATATTTTCCTCAAACCATGTAATCTCAGCTTCAGGTTAGCTAGAAGTACATGAATCAAAGAAAAGCAATTGAAGCTGCAGCAATGCAGGATATAAAACCTGGAATGTTTAGTGCTTTACCCATAAGAACAACTATATTACATCAGGTCAAAGCTTTATGTGGTTCAGTTGATAGTCTTAAACAATAGTCATTAGCATCAATTTAGGGAAGATGAGAAGTAGGACAGGCATCCTTTTCTCTACTTAAAACTGTTAATTGGAGAGCATAAATGTACACCTATAGTCATGACAGATTTAATTTTAAAAAAATTATGGTGATTATATCAGAAATTCAGATCTGAATCTTGAATAAAAGCTAAAAAATTAATGGAAGTTAGTAGTTCTTTAAATAACAGCAGGTATCAGTGTGCAGGAACATTGCTTGTAATCACCTCACGTTAGAATTATGAGCCACTCACCACCAGAAAAGACACTGTTAAAAAACCAAAATTCTTTTAAAAATAACTCTCCAAATATGACTGCACTAGTGCTACCACAAAAAGAAGAGCAGAATGAGTTCAACTCTTTGGAAGGCATTTCATTTCTGTTTTCAGAAAACAGTAGCTAAGCAGCAGACAAGGACTATTTTTTCCTCCTATCTTTGCAAGGCTGTGGAACATCTAGTGCTAAATCTATGCCATCTATCACTGTGCAGAGGGTGTAGATTCTCTCCCAAAAAATACAGTAATACCAACTTCGACAGTTCCCCCTCTTAGCATAGTTTGTACAATAGAATGTAGCCCATGATAATTTGCTGTTCAGCTCTTTTATCTGAGTAATAAATACACAGGAATGAGAGAAAGATATATGATTATTCAGTTCAAAGCAGTTCAGCTAATTTGAACTTGAAACTATTACACTTTGGAATACACTCAGTTTTCAGAAGCCCCATCTATTCCTAAGTGTTGAATGTAGCTGGATCATATCATGTCCCCATTATGCGATTAAAACAGCCCCTGACCACACTGTTTCTATGTTTGTCTTTGTTTTTAACTTCTGTGGCTCCAGAGTATTCCCCTTCACCCCCATTAAAGGCAATCATAGATTGAGAGTTGGCTGCTTTGCCTTTCTATACATACCACTCAGATCATGAGTAATGAGGGGCATTTCATGTAGGGGTGTTCCTAACAACGGGACCCTGTCCAATTGCCATGTGTCTGTTAGCTGAATGTTAAAACAAGGTCGATTAATGTTAGGCAAGTCTCCTTGGAAAATTATTAGCATGAGAGACTGTTTATTGCTAAAACATTCTTAAGCAAAAATAGAAATATATTTAACATTGTGTTCTACATTTCCAACACACATCTCCAAAGAGTGTTTTAATCATTTTGTGCTGTCTTTATTCTCCTCAATAATGTTAACTGCTATGATAACCCCTCTTACTCTTTCATTCCAGATTCAACAAGAACAGCAAGTAGGAGCACTACAACACCAAAAGAAACTTCTAGGACTTCTAAGTTCATGAGATTCCTCAAATTACCAGAAACAGTAAGGCCATTAATTTAAAGATCAGCTTAATCCTAGCATGTTCAGAATAATTAAATATTAAATTCTATTTAAAACACTCCTCAGAGACAGACAAGAAAGTTTTACAAGCAATGAGTTAGTCAAATATGTGAAGCAAAATCAGACTAGCCTGATTTTTACACTAGCCTGACAAAAGGAGTTGGTCAGGTGGAGGATGGGGGGGAAAAGAAAGAAAAAAAAAAAAAAAAAACATAAAATCTATCAGGACAAAAATGACAGACAACTTGATTTTCTGAATTTTCACTTTTGACAGCTATAGCTCACAAGTTCACAAACTGAATGGATGAAGCCAAGGTAAACATATTAAGCTAAACATAATGTGTTTTTTCTAATCAAATTATCTTCACTTTTGATACTCTAACCTATATCCCTGAATCAGAAGCATTTGAGAAATCAGTGCTATGGTGTCTTGAGCTCACTGACATTATTATTATTTTGGATTCCTTATTTACAACTCTTTCAAAAATTAAAAGAAATAACCTATGAAAAGCAGGCATATTTGGTGGAGGAGTGGACACTAGAGTTGAAGTCATCTGCAAAACCGAAAAACATGCTCTCCTTGTTCTCCTCTCAATTACTGAGAGAGCTATAAAACAGAAGAGGTACTAGGGCAGACCCTGTTGAATGGTCCTGGTTTTTTGCCTCCAGACAGTGTACAGCCATCTCAACATATCCATTCAAAGTGTTTTACTCATTCATCAACCCAAGCTTCATTGTCCTAAAACAGATACAAGAAAATTGTAGTAGCTAATGTCAAAAGCTTTGCTGTAGACAATGCAAATAATATCCAGTATCCTCACATAACTCATAAATCCAGCCTTTCTGTCATCATAAGAGGGAATCAGGCAGATCATGTTGGAGAAGACTGAGGCAAATAAGGCACTGAGTACTATGGATGTCCATTGGAAGTTCCTTCTAAGTTTATATTATTATGAAAAAAAAAAAAAAAAAAGAAAAAGAAGATCTACCAAAAGAGAAATTATTATTTCTCCTTTGCACAGAGAGAGGCTAAGCATGCCAGAAGTAATGCAATATTGAGAGATGGCACAGTGTCTCTGAGACAACAGGGAGAAGCATTTCCTTGGAATCAGAATGAGTTTGTTACCACTGAACTGGGCACAAGAAATTAAGATCTGTAAGTACTGAAATAACTGAGCAAAACTGCTAAAATAAATCTGTTTGTTTCTGCTCTTGCCAAAGTATTTTGTACTATGTTGTAATTTTGTTCATTTATAAAGGTGAGTTTATTTGGTATGCTTTCAATTGCATTTTGAAGTTTAAAAAACCTGCGGGGAATTCATTATCGGGGAAAATTTAGGTACATCCACTTCAAAGCTCTCACTGAATTCATATCTTATTGCTGCCATTTAATTGTTTCTTTGTTACTTCTGTTCTTTCTCAGTTTTACTGAAGAAAGAGA
>VXBQ01004833.1:6357-20921 GCA_013400175.1 Phainopepla nitens
CAGCCTGTAAGCTGTGCTTGGGATTGCAGTGACCCAGATGTAAGACCTTGCCCTTGCTTTGCACAGACCCACCTCTCAAGCCTGTCCAGGTCCTTCTGGATGGCTTCCCTTCCCTCTAGTCTGGACTGCAGCTTGGTGTAAATAGATAATCCTTGAAGTTCCTTCCATCCTGGTACTCCATGATTCCATGAAATTTTTTTGGCATAAATTTTGGAGCAATGTGTGTTGGCCGAGAAAGGCTGTATTTTTTCTTTTCCAACATTATATGAAGATTACACCATTTTAGCATGTGTAAATAGTTGAAATTGAATATGGACCTGAGTGTCACTGTCATATGAGCATATGTGCAATAGCAAGAATACATTATTGAAGCTACGTCTGCTTAAGATCGTTACAGATGTAATGATTCAAAATCATGGCACACTAGTGTTTTTTGTAACTGTAAAAGAAACATACTATGAAAATGGAGTTAAATACTGAAACATGATAATTTGCACGCACCTCAGGCACGGCTTCAAACTTTAGAGTATTTCTTTAAAAGAAGGGAAATACATGGCATGACTAGGTAATGGTAAACACTGTTAATATCCCAAATGTTCTGGTTGCATTATGTATCAGTTTTTAAGGTGCCTGTATTTTGCAGTAAGTTGTTGCAAAAAGAATAATACTTTGATATTCAAAAATGCCAATTATTAACAGTGTAAAAAAGCTTCACAATAATTTCATTAGTGTAGGCATATGTTTAAAATGTAGCTAGTTGAATGAATTTTCAAATGTAATCATAAGGTAAAAGTTGTAGTCAAATTTATGATAACTTTGGTAATTTGAATAATTTAAAATGTTGCTTTTTTCCAGTTTGTCTGAAATCTTTACCACTTATTGCAAAATTATGTTGAAAACTGAAAGTGAATATGTTTTTGTCATACATTCTTTATCATGCTTTAAAAACATGCTTTTTAAGCCCTTAAAGCAGCTAGGAATGAGTTATTCTGAAAAGTAAGTTTTCATGAATGACATATTCTACTAATTTTTAAAAATAGTCTGTGTTACTCAAGTAATTGTTAATGGGGATCTAACTCTACCTCCTGTGATTTTAGTACATGTGTTTTAACAGTGGTGGTGTTTGTAATACATTGATCTGCCTATTTTGAAACACTGAATTGTTACTATGAAGGAGAAAAAAAATCTTTATTTGTATAGAAATAATTATATTAATAAATTGGCAGACATACAATAATTGTCAGTTTTGTTCTAAGGTGAAAACAGTGAATGTCAGCCATGCCCATGGGCATTCAAGCTCATGCAATTTCCAGTCTACTCATATGAGGCCACTTTTTAGTTTGAGTATTTTATGTTTGTGAAAGCTTCTTCCAAATTTTAGAGTGGAATCTGATCAGGGACTGGAAGTTGAGAAAATGAGTCTCTCTTTTTTCAGATATTTCTTTAGCACTTCTATGGTAGCACCTATTTAATTTATTATTGAACTACTTAGTATCCTGAATTCATCCTTATATGAAAGGCATTGTATATGTTCTTGGGCACCCATCCACATGAATGTTCTTAGATTCTATATTTCTTTTTTTAAAATCTGTATCTCATTTCATGTTCAGTGGGTTATTTATAAACATCTTCATCTGAAATAAAATTCAAACTCTTTGTTTAACTCCTGAGATGCCACTGCAAAGGGATCTAATTCAGGGTCAGTAGAAAAACTATTAGAAGGAGCATCTGTTTTTCTGAAAATCTGTGAAATAACTTACCTAGTCCCCCTTGACCAGACAGTGGGATTGAGCTTTCTTGGGGCCTGATTTTTCCCCTCTCAGTGAGGTGGCTGCAAACAGAATTTTCAGGGGAAACGTGATCAATATTTTATATATAACAGGTAACTACTCCCTGGTGCAGATTTCATTGGAATACAGTAATTTGAGGAGTTAACTGTATAAATTAATGGCAGTGGGATTTTAGATTCCAACATAGACATTCAGAGCTCATTAAAGTGGGAATCCACTATCAGTTTTGATGTTGCGGTGGGGTAAGGGAGAGCCAATGGCTGCTTTTTGAGCTCTGAAAATCTCTAAAGAATTCTTTATATTGTGCTTGACAATGCCTGGTGTCGCATCCTCCCTGGATGTAAACCAGGAGTTGCTAAGTGAAGTGAGATTTCATCCATAGTGTGCATTGCTGACCAGGAGTTACCCAGGCTCTAACTACATGCAATTTATTGGCTAATTAATTTAAAGTATGTTTTGAAAACTCATTATGATTGAATCTGGAATACTTTCAATAAAGAAATATGGCATACAACTATAAAAGAATAATGTTTGCTGTTTACATGAACTGTTTTCAAACAAGTTTAGTTACTGCTAGTACAAATAATGCAGAACTTGGCTGGGGGCTTTGTCCCTAAGGATTTACCTCACTCTAGAGAGCTGTGGATGCCTCATGCCTGGAAACATTCAAGCCCAGGCTGGAGAGGGCTCTGAGCACCCAAATCTAGTGAAAGATGTACTGGCTGATTGCAGGAGGATTGGACTAGGTGGCCTTTGTAGTTCCCTTCCAACCCCAAACCATTCTGGGATTCCATGGTGCTTCTCAGCCAGATTGTGGCAACTCTTGATGGGTTCTTTCCTGCTACAGCTCCAGTCCCAGTAGCACTACAGCTAAATGAAGTTAAAATTAGCTTTCATGTGTTTAAGCAGTGACTGTACTGTAGACTAACAACGTTCCTGCATCCCTTCTGATTAGGTGATTTTAAATACAATTCCCTTGCAAACTGCTTTTGGAAACTGTTAACATATTTCTCTGTCAGTGTATATATAGAGTCATATTTATTTGCTGCTAAAGAATGTCAATTATATATTTCTTAATTATTTCACTTCCTCAGTTACTGAGCAGTTAGTGTATACGTTTCGCCATCATTTCTGCAGTTTTCTCTCCCTCAGTGTACACCAAAAAAAAACCCCAAAACACCAAAAATCTCACCCAAGTAAAGTACAAATGTTTAAATGTCTTCCTGTCAAAGATTTAAATGTGTGAAAAGAATGTGTGCAAGTCCACAATGAACTTCAAAAAACAGTGTGAAAACAGTACCTAATGAGTGTTGGAGTTCTTAAAAAGTATGGATGACAAAAAGCTGTAGTCAAACTCTTACTAGATTTGTGGTTCTCTTTTTCTTAATCCATATTTTGATATGTATATTGGGAAGTAAGTCCCTTACTCAGCTGAAGAGAGATGCATCTCTTAGCCCTGAAGTGAGGAAGTGTTTCTCTGAGGGAAGATATGTAACTTCAAATCTGTGCTCATGGTGATGCTTTGGGCAAACGACAACATAGCTTCTTATTTAACAACAGTAATGTTTTAGGAAAAAAATAAATTACTACAAATTACACTACTGGAAAAATCATGGTATATAATCTGCCTTTATTTTGCAATCAAGCACTTGTAAAGTAGTCATTAGCAGTATTAATAGGAATGGTGGAAAGCTGCTGTCTTTTCAATATTTATTTGTGCTATTTTAAAATACAACATGAACAATGATTTTTACGTAGGAAATATTAAAAATATTACTATGATTTTCTATAATTATGGTAATTTGTATTTTATTAAATTTGTCTTGGAATATTGTAAATATTATGTGAAAAATACTACATTTTGTTTGAGTTTTGATTGTTGCTTTAATTACTTGAAATCTGAGGGGCATTCATAATACCAAATAGAGTTCACTTTATGAAGGAAAACTTTTTATGAGGCTTCTTAAAGAAATCTGACTGGTTCATTACAGACAAATAGGTGCATCTTAATTATTAACAATAGCGCTACTAAGGGGATATATTGCTTTTTAATTTTTCTTTGACATTCAAAAAATTGTTACTTTTTTCAGAGCTTAGTTGTGAATCTTGTAAACTTTCTGAAACTTTGACATTCCTTTTCCCTAATGGGCTTTGCAGGAATATTTACTGCTTCATGGCAGTTACCTAATACTAACTGTGCCTCTAATTAAGTAGTCTAATCTGAAGCTGAGACACTCCTACACCATTTGATTATGTTAACAGAAATTCAGCATTCCTAGCAAACAAAAACCCAAAACAAACAAACAAACAAAAAAACCAAAAAAAAACCATGCTGAACTAGATCCCTTTTAAATAATGCTGTTTAATTATTAATTGCTGCTGTTGATTTTGTTGCATTCTATTTGGTACCCTCTGTTTGGGTCATATGGTAAGCCCAATCACGTTTATTCTTTGTTTCTCTTAGAATGCATTGGAATGTAGTCCTCAGCATGCTTTTGTGTGCATGTGTGTGTTTTAGTATGCAGCTTCAGGTATTTCCTCAGGATAATATTGTTATATTTGACATATTCCTGTGAACTAGTAGTTTCAGAGTGATAGCTTAGCTGTCACCATAGAAATTAATTATTTTCTATAGAAATACATTGTGTTTCTGTAGAGGTATCTGGAAGATAAGGGAATTCATTTGTAAGTATAGGTTTAGTAGTCAACCTTCATTCTCCAGTGTATATCAAGATAGGCTGTAGGAGTGCTGCTTATGGATAGACTATCTTCTTTTGCCTTATGATACAAGTATGTATGCATAAATACCTTGTTTTGAAATTCACTGAGTTCAACATTTTTCTCTGTAGTGTTATGAATTACTGTTGTACTGGATAATATTTTTGAAATGTGTGTTACAATATATATAGTCAAATACTTAAATTGGCATGAAATAAATCATTTGTGCAATACATTTTCCCTGGTGTATTTCAGATATTCATACTTCTCTGAGGTGTTTTTGAAAGTAGTCTTTTAGAGAAACTTGACCTATTTCTTTTTTCCAGGTGAAAGTTATACTTTTATTAAAAGTATATTCGTACTTTAGAAAACAATCCAGTCTTGTTTTGATTATCATTTTGAATCTTCTTGAAGGCAGATTAAAAGGGGAAATCGAGAAGAATATTGCATACCTGGTGGTGTTGTCAGGGAAACGTGAGGGCCCGGTGTGCTCCTGGGACTGACTTGGCACTGAGTATTTCTGTGGGGCATGAGGTAGGATGAAAGGTAGAGTCCCTGCATCTCTCCCTCTTTTCTGTGAGAAATCATACCAGGACATAATTCCTTCTAGTTCATCCAGGCCACTCCTGAGAATAAAGGCAAGAGACTGATCCACTGCAGCGGTGAGGAGACTGCCTCAGCAAAGGAATTTACTCCATCTCATCTTCTAATGCTTCCATATTTATTGCTTTCATCTTCCCTACCAAAAAAAAAAAAAANTTAAATACTTAAGGGGGGGTTACAACTAAGATAGGGCCCACAAAGGATAATGGTTTTAAACTGAAAGAGAGTGAACTGAAGTAAAATATAAGGATGTATTTTACAGTGAGAGTTGTGAGACACTGGCACAAGTGCCCAGAGAGATGGTGGATGTCCNCCACTGTGCTGCATCCAGCTCTGTGGTCCCCAGCATGCCATGCATCTGTTGGAGCAAGTCCAGAGGAGAGACACAAAGATGATCAGGGGGCTGGAGCACCTCCCCTATGAGGAAAGGCTGTGTTGAGTTTGTTCAGCCTGCAGAGGAGGAGCCTCCAGGGAGATCTCACTGCAGCCTTTAAATACTTAAGGGGGGGTTACAACTAAGATAGGGCCCACAAAGGATAATGGTTTTAAACTGAAAGAGAGTGAACTGAAGTAAAATATAAGGATGTATTTTACAGTGAGAGTTGTGAGACACTGGCACAAGTGCCCAGAGAGATGGTGGATGTCCCATCCCTTGTAACTTTCAAGATCAGGCTGGATGGGCTCTGAGCACCCTGATCTAGCTGAAGGTGTTCATTGGAGGTTGGAACTAGATGACCTTTACATTCTTCCAACCCAAACTATTCTGTGAGTCTGTGAGTGATCTCTGTACTTTTTTTTTTCAGAGGTGGTTTGAATAGGGAAATGAATCATTCTCCAGATAGTTAAGCAGCCACACTCTTCCTCCAGACTTAGTGTGATAAGTTACTACTCTTAAATCTACCAATCTACCATCTATGCAGTTCAGTTGATGGGAGTTATCCTTATTCAATACTAACTTTCAGTTATTTGTTGTCAGATGTTTATCTGCTCAGAGAGCAATATAAATTCTGGTGTTTAGTTGTTAGCAGTTGCTAATGAAACTAAACTATTGAGTGTTCAGTGGATTTTACATCTTCTGAAATACCATCTACCTGACTGTGAAATTACCAGTCTTGTGAATTAGCTCCACCTGCAGAGTGCTGTGATGCTTGTGCATCCTGGTCTCTGCTCTGCATGCTGTGATAAAGATCTTTACTCTTTCTCTCCATAAACATCCTGTCTTTCGCATCTTGTTCTGCACTGGTTCATTACACGCATTGCCTTCAGGATTTTTGAGAGCTTTATCAAATAGCAGAAGCCTGGTCAGGGCCCAGCTGAGAGGGAAGACAATTTCTCTTCCCTCCCCTCCATGGGCAGCATGACCTGGACTGCAAAAAGAGATTCTGCACATGAACAGAGGTCAGGTATTGGAATGATTTATGAGTGTAGGCTGCGCATAAACACAAGAAAAGCTCTTGGGTTCCTCCTGCAGAAACATCTGGTTGAAAGTGTGTGTTTTGAGCTGCTCAGTCGACGTCAAAGCAAGATGTTGTGCTATAACTAAGGCAGTGTCTGTGGAAACCTGCCACGCCTTTGAAATCCAAGTGAATGCTTATAGTTAAATAATTCACAGTCAAAAAAATAATTTCCAGAGTTTAGGAAAGGTCATCTATTCTAAGTAAATTTATAAAGACCGGATGCTGGTGGGAATTTTCCTTGTGTATTCTCTGTTCCTCTTTTCCCCCAGAGGCTCCTTCCATAAGCATTTGTACTCCTAAAACATAGTGCTTCTTATTTTTGGAATTTTTCATGGTTTTAAATCTGTCCTCAACAAGTGTGCTTGAGATTGCCCACAAAATCACCGATAAGAGTGTTTTCAAGGACAAGGCCTAACAAGCATTTCTCAGATTACAATGCAGCCTCAAAAGGAATGGGCGGGCGGGAGTGGTGGTGCACCACCACAAAAATCTGTGGGAATCATGAAGAAAACGCAAAAGTGGTGTATGATTCCCAAAACATTTCAGTGAGCAAGCAACGGCTTACAAGCACAGGTTTCACAAATAACTACCAGGTCTACTGCACGAGACCCATGGCAGCCAGCGTGGCATAACACTCCCTTCAGAGACAGCTTGTGTGTGGGAAGGACTGAGGCAAAGCCAACCTAGGGCAGAGAGAGACAGGACAAAGGAAGAGTGTTGAGAGGAAAAGCGAAGCGTGGGAGAGTGTTTAAGCAGTGGTGGGAAGGGCGGTGTGAGTTCTGCTGGCTCCTGGAGTGAGTTTGTCATCTTTTGCTGCTCCCAGCTTCATCATGTATTTTCTGTAGGAAATCTGAGAGCAGCATGCTTGTGGCTGGCCCCTAAGGCCTAAGAATATGTAGCTTTGACTGCAGAGGAGCAACAAAAGCCTGTGTTGAGCTCAGTACTGTGCCACCACCTTGTAGCTTTTGCCTCTCATTCCTGGCATTAAACCTAAGCACAGTTCATGGCTTGAAATTAGGGATATCCTGACACAGGGAAATTGAGGAAGTGATTTGGGAGAGAATGTGAGCAATTGTTGTGCAATTCATAGCACCAAAATAAAATACTTGTGTTTTTGCCTCAGACAATTCAGAGGTGGGTTGGGAAGACATAGACACTGGGAGTCTGGCCTACTGAACTAATGCTTAGAAGGGCTTCACAGATCTCCAGAAACTTGTTTTCTCTGAGCAATAAACATTGCAGGCACTATGGTTAAAGAACACTGATGGGCAGTAAAGCAGTAGCCAAGCAAGTGTAGAACAGCAGGACTGGTATCTGCAGGCTCTGGGGAGCAAGTGGCTGGGCAGGGTCTGTCTCAGGTACCCCCAGAGGTGGAAGCCCTCTCCTAGAGGGAATGACAACATGAATTATGTTGAGTGTACCCCTTTTTTTGGTTCTGAGTGATTTGGAATGAATTTAGAGCTAGAAATAAATAAAAACCTTAAAAACACTTCCAGAAAATGGGATGATCTTGTTTCCTGTTGAAATGCTGCTGAGATATAATTAGATATTCAATCACAATTTACTGGGAACAATAACACTAATGAGCTCTAGGAATTGCCAGGAGCCATAATTACTAATGAGCTATAGGAATTAATAAGCTTGATTCTACTCTCATTGAAATGAAGGCCTTTGTCAGCAGCAGTAGCAAACCATATCTTAGGTGGTTATTTCTCTGGGAACTGTTAATGGGCTTGACTGAGCTCATTAGTATATTTGAACAAAGAACAGATACGAAACCAGTCATTAGGTTAGCTATAGATTCTATCCACTGGAGCCCATAGCTTGTTGATCCTTCAAAGGGATCCAAGCTGTAATGTTCAGTGTGGCAGTTTGAGCTTATCTACCACAGGGCAAGATGACACTTCATTTACTTTGGAGTAGATACACTGATAAATACTAAACCAGTATCCCTCCAGAAAAGTATGTTCAGGAACAAGACTGACAATAGCTGGCCCAATGTCACAGTGAAGAAATATGAGCTTTTGTTTTTTGCTCTGAAATTTTTTAGCACTTGCACAGAACAATAAAATGTCCCAGACTGCAAAATTATTCTTGGCTTCCAACAGTAAAGTTTTAGATTCAAAAGTTGCTTCCTTGAATGCTTACACTTGAGATATTTTTCACTTCTCTGTTATCTTTAAATCAAGAACTCCAATACTCTCTGCGATCTTCCATCCTGGCTTCTGCCACAAAATCAGGAAGAGCACCATAGCAACTCTTAACCTAGACAGAGTCAAGTTTCTGTTGGATTTGATTTTTCTTTCTTTGGCAACATTTTCAAATTTGCTAAGTTCCTGACCTTCTGGTGAGAGAAAATGATCCTAGAAAGATTCAAAAACTTTTCACATGCCTTCAAAAATCCACAGCTAAGTAGAGATGAACTGCAGAGACACAAGACACAGGATTGTCCATCCCAGCTTGTGGCTTGCTTGCAGTAGAGCACTCTGCTACAGCACCCACCTTAGTTTTCAGAGCAGGAAGGATTTAAAAGCAGCTCCCATGTTATGCCAAACTTCTCCTTCTGTGCATAATAATGCTATGCCAGTTGATTCATAAAACTCAGGTAAGTGCTGAACGTCTATCTGTAATGAAAGGAAAGCAAGACTCTTCAATTGGGTTCTATTGCTTTTGTACATTTTAATTACTACTTCCTTGTCGAATCTATAAATTGTGAATTCTTTAAATTTTAATAGTTAAGAAGTTAACGAAGTTAGCTAACTCTTCAACTAATCCTTTTGAAAAGAATAATGAATATCCTTGAAGAACAGAAAATATCCTTTATTCCTGTTGCACTTCAGTGCGTACCTGTAAGATTAAATTTCTTTCAGAGCATGTCTGCTTAAGCAGGATCACGTACCTTGTGTCAGCAGCCTCTTCGTCCGTTGCACATGTACTTATCCCACCCAAACACTGCCACTTGCCATCCCACACCACCACACACTCTTCTGGACTGCTTGCTGCTTTCCTTGCAACAGGAAACTGTGGGCTGCTTTCCAACAGACCCCAGTTAAAGTACATATCATTGTGTTTGAAATAACCTTCGTGTGAGGCAAAGTCCTGCCTTCCAGAAAAACATGGACAGCCTTCAAAAACTACACAACAGATTGGGCAGATGACAAAGGCCTATTTAACTATCTATATGTACAGCTAGCTAGCTGTCCACACCAGCCACTCAATGAGAAACTTGTTGAATATTCTACAAGAGTGCTCCAAACTCACAAAACCCCTGAGCTCAGTGTAGTGATGCTTTCATTTTCCTCATCAATTGAAGAACCCCTTTTTAGAGCAGTCTCCACAAGATTTGGGCAAGACTAGAGCAGAATTTTTCAAGAGGACTTTCTTCCCCTCCCTTGCAACAGGGAAGGGCTGAACTCTTGGCAGGGACAGAAGGAGTTCAGTGGGTTTGGATGCGAGCTGTGATATTTCACAATTCCCACGTCAGGAACCCTTAACACATTGTCCCTTTCCAGGAAGCTTTTCTAGGAAAGTCCCTAGGCTAGAGAGTCAATGAATTAAGTGCCTTGTACCACCCAAGGGTTGCTTGCTCCAGTGTGCTCCCTGGCTTGAGTTAAACATTAAGGCAGGGTACTGATGCCTTATCCATTCAACCTACAGAAGATTTCTCATGCTGATGACCAGAGATATGCCAAGCAAAATTCTCAAACTTTGAGAGAAAATGTTACACTACCCAAGGAAGAGATGTGCTGCTTTTTGTGCTTCCTTTTCTTTCCACATGCCTCAGTTTGGGTAGCAGGTGTAAACTGAATGTTGGTGATAGATAAAAAACTACACTGACCTGGATTTCATACCTAGAAATGTTTTGTATTTTATTTAAAGTACAAGATCCACCAGGGATATACCTGGACTTGAAACTGCAGGACTTAACTCCCTGAATATGTTTATCTAAAATCTGTTTTATCTGGCTGCATTAGCTTTTACTAGGAATAACATGGTAAAGAATTGGATATGCATGGGGAAGGGAGGGAGCACTTCCACCTAATGATTTTGCTGCCTTACTTCATTATTTGAAGCCTGTTATTTAAAAAGCACTGTCTGTGACTGTGAGGAATGGAGATGGACTTTGCAGATAACCCAAGCTGCTTAAGGAATTGTACACAGAAATGACAAAGACAGTGTACCTGCCCTCCACAAACCTGTCAGTGCTGCTGGAAAACTCCTTTTTATATACGGCAGTGTAGTCCTGGCCATCAGAATACTTAGTACCTTGCCAGGGACTCAACTACTCTCCCTTTAACTCTCATGACAGTTCCAATATTTTCAAGTGGGTGACATTTTAATATGCTTTAATTTAGCCTTTAACTAAGCCTTCATTTCTTTTTCCTGTGGATTCTTCAGAGGCTAAAATCAATCTTTTATTCACAAACAAGGAATAGGCGACACATGCTTTTTCACCACTTTGAGGTGTTCACAGTTCAGTTTCTTGTGATTTGAATCACGTTTGTGGCAATGTCTGTCAGAGAAGAGGTCAGGCACGAATCCCCTCAGAAAGACCCACTGCCTGGGAGCAAGCCACTGAGTCCTCATCCTCCCACTTTACCCACTCTGTCCCTAGCCAAGAAACAAGCACAGTTTTGTAATGACAAACCCTCCAAGATAAGGTTGGAGTTCCAAACTTTCCAAAGGTCCAGAATATTTACATGAGGTCTGGTTCCTTGTGGGCAATGAGGGACTGGTGTGACAGTGCAGTTAGGAGTATTGACATTTGTGCCAAAGCACTTCTGAAAGCAGCCAAAGCCACCTTCTTTCTTGATGCTGAATGCCTTTTTGGTGATGGCAGGACAGGGCTGTGCCAGCTCAGTGCAGGCAGGGAGCCATGTCAGCAGAAAAGCTGGACTTCCACACTGGAGTTTCTGCTCAGAGAAGCCTCTTACACACCAGGAAGCTGCACTTTATGGACCACAGCACAGCACTGCAGCCTCTGTCCTTGGCAGAGACAACTGGTGGTGGACTGAATGTGCCACTCCTAGCGGTTACACAATATTTATAGTATAATTAAAATTAACATTTGTCTTGTAATATTCTATTCTAAGAAATGTTTTGTTACTTTTTGTGAGCTGTTTTTTTTGGGTTTGGGTGGGTGTTCAAGTTTGTTGATTTTTTTTTCTTCTTGGCATCATCAAAACAGCCATCTTTGGTGGCATCCGGATGGTATGACTGTTTGTACAGAAACTTGTGAGGTTTCATCCATCAGAAGATAGTGACTTCCCCCTGCAGATAACAAACATGCCAGATTATGCAATTTCAGGGTAGATAATGTTAGCAAATTCTTGTTAGCATTATCTGGCCTCTAATGCAAGAATGGTGTATCAGAAACATAGCAGTAATTGTGGTCTGGTTTCTTGTTCGCGTCTGAACTAAATTTTTCACTAGCACGAATCCATTTAAAACAATATGACTATTTTTNNNNAAAAAACATGTGTCTTTTTTTTTTTTTTTTTTAAAGAATAAGCCTTCAGACAGAGAAAGTAGTTTACAAACACTTAAATGCTGACTTGTGGCAGTATCCTAGAATAATTGCATCCTAGTAACTGCTAGTGGTTTGTGCTGTGGCAGGATCCCCATCAACATAAGTGTCTGTAATGGAGATGCACAAGAAGACCCAGAGCTGGAATATTCACGTGTGTGAAGGGCTGGGGACAGGTTGACTAACTTTAGGGAGCAATACAGATATCAGGCACTTCATTTCTGTTGACTCAGGCCTAAAGACATGGGTTAGATGCTGCACTTCTAACCTAACTTCAGCAGGAATTTTGCTAGAGACTAAAGTTATGACTTGACTAGCAGAAAAGATCTTGAACCACAGCAGGGTCTGTAGCATGTTCTAACTGGGTAAATGGAGTTTGAAACATCTGGGGAATCCTGCTACCCTTTCTGCAGCATGGATTGTGCCTATTCCTCTGCTTTTCCCTGTTTGATGCAGCACGTCCCTGGTGATCTGTGCCACTGTCCAGTGCTCCTTGGTCCCTTCCCACACAAGCCACACAGGTTTCCACTGCACTGTACAAGGTGGAGTCATGAATGATGGCCTGGGAGCAATGCTCTCCTGCTCCTGGTGGCACTCCCACCCAACCTGATGCTAGACAAGAGCACCTGCTTTATAAAAGAAAGCCTTGAGTGCATGTGAGGAATTTAACACAGATTTTGTTGTACCCTGCACTTGCTAAACTGGAAGTCAGACAGAAGCTTTCTGGCTGGTGTACAAGAAAGAATAAGTCACAGATAGGGCATGTTCCCTCACAGGTTGGACAGGAGGGTCTGTGGTGGATGAATCAAATAACCGACATCAAAATCTGCTGGGCATCACCAAGACATATTATCATCTCTCTTTAAAATAATTTCTGATTATCTGCTAAACAGGGCCAAGTAAGGGGCCTACACAAAGACATCATTACCCTGCAGCCCATAGAGAGAGAGGTATCACCTGACTAACTTCCCAGCTAAGAAGAAAACCACCATCCCATTTCAAGGGAAATGGTAACAGGGAGGGGCAAAGCAATCTCACTGCTGAGACAGACCTCAACTCTGTGGGTGTGAAAATAATGACACACAACATAACAGTCTAACTTCCCATTAGAGCAGTTCGTGGCTGGTAAAATGTGTCAAGTACCTCAGAAAGAGCAGGAGAAATGTTACAGAGTGCCTTTTGGCCCCCTGCTAGGAGCTGAGTTTGAAGAGGCCCTCATAGTCCTCTCTCCTCCACTGTGTTATGTTCAAGGTCTTGCTAATGGGCAAAAAGAAAGAACATCTTGCATATAAATAAAGCCAATGGTTTATTGTTAATTGAGACCTGCAGAGTATGTTATCTCTAACCCAAATCTGATAGAGAAAAATAAAGAGTAACAAGGCAGTTAAAACTGCAATATGGTTAAAAGTGTCAATAGTACTTACTATTAATAATAAAATTACAATACACTTTTTGTCATTTTTTTTTTTTTTGGGATTATGCTCACCCTTCCATTGCTTCCCTTCCATTTCACCCTTCCTTGCTCTTCTATGTCTTAAAGTCATACAATTACAGAACAGAATATGAGGACTTTGAAGGGACCCATCAGGATCATCAATTCCAACTCCTGGCCCTGCACAGGATGCCCCAAGGGTCACCACTTGTGCCTGAGAGCATTGCCCAAACACTTCTTGAACTCTGCCAGGCTGATGCCATGACCACTGCCCTGGGGAGCCTGTTCCAGTGCCCAATCACCCTCTGGGTGAAAACACTTTTTCCTGATATCCAACTTAAACCTCCACTGACATAGCTTCAAGCCCTTCCCTCAGGTCCTGCCACTGTCACCGAGAAGAGATCAGGGTCTGCCCCTCCTCTTCCCCTCACAAGGGAGCTGTAACTGCAGTGAAGTCTCCCCTCGGTCTCCTCCAGGCTGAACAGACCAAGTGAGCTCAGCCACTCCTCACACAGCTTTCCCTCCAGACCTTTCACCATCTTGGCACTCCTTTGTATATTCCTTAATAGTTTAATGCCTTTCTTACACTGTGGCACCCAAAACTGCCCCCAGCCCTGGAGGTGAGGCTGCCCCAGTGCAGAGCAGAGCAGGACAATCCCCTCCCTCGCCCGGCTGGCAATGCTTTCCCCTCATGAAGCCATGTTGGCTGTGGCTGATATATGCATTGTCCTTTCAATACATCCCAGAATAAACTTTTCCATGATTTTACCAGGCACTGAAGTAAGACTGACAGGCCTAGTTTCCAGGGTCCTCCTTTGTGCCCTTTTTGAAAACTGAGATGTTTGCGGTCAGCCAGGATCTCTCTGGATTCCCAAGATGCTCATAAATCTTCAAGAGAAGTCTTGAGATTACATCAGCCAGCTCTTTGAGGATTCTCAAACGAATCCCATCAGCCCCACAGATTTGTAGGGATTCAGCTGGAGGAGCAGATCCCAAATTCAGGGTCAACAGGGAGCTGACCATTCTTGCAGCTGTAG
>VXBQ01004833.1:21188-38109 GCA_013400175.1 Phainopepla nitens
AGCTCTTTGAGGATTCTCAAACGAATCCCATCAGCCCCACAGATTTGTAGGGATTCAGCTGGAGGAGCAGATCCCAAATTCAGGGTCAACAGGGAGCTGACCATTCTTGCAGCTGTAGGCCTCCAGCTCAGGGCACTGAGACTCCCTAGGTCCATCATGCATGCTGAAGACACAGACAAAGAATGCATTAAACAAGTCAGAATCTTCAGCCTGCAGACTTAAACCTGTAGATCTTCAGCCTCTGGTGTCCTTTCTTGAAAAATTATCACATTGATGCTCTAGGATGTACTTGAGGTCATTTGTCTGTGTTTCCTAAGATGCAATTACATTATGCCTTTTTTTAGCCCCCACAGGTCTGCAGCTACATTTTACAGCTGAATTTACTGTATGTGGTTTATTCCACATATACTAAATACTCTTTTTTTTTTAATCTCTGTTACCTCTAAACCCAGCTTTGTCCTGCTCCAACTCCATATTTCTCTAACTGACCATGGCTGTGGAGCTGCAAGGTCTCCACTGCCAGGCCTGTGCCCTAGATTTCATAATTTCATGCTCTGTACTGCTCTAAGCTCCATGCTGTGTCTCCATCCTGGTATGGATAGAGACACAACTGGCACGCAACTCATCACTTAGAGAAATTGCTGTCACAGAAAGTAAAACAAATCTATAGGCAGATCAAGAAAAGTTCAGACAGAGCAAGCCTGCAGGCCCTTGTCCTGAAGCTCTGCAGAGGCATGGTACTTGTTTCTAGCAGTGGCAGTGCCAGTTTACAGGGCTACCCTGCTGCACTTCTTGCCTGCCCTCTCAGCAAATTGGGCAAGCTGTCATGTGGAGACGGCCATTAAATTTTTAAGTAGTAGAAGTAGTACATCCAGTGCAAATCCATATGTTTCTAGTTGAATATTCACTGATGAAAGATTTTGGAAGATTTAGAGATCAATAGTTGTGAATGAAACAGTAAAGCAAGGAGCTGCTCTTTTTAATTTTTATTTTCCAAATTAAGCCTTTAGTGCACAAACACACATTTCAAGACCTTTCCTACCATGAATACTGTGCTGCCTAGTTGGAATCAAAAGTTTATGTCAAAAGCATGAGAAAATTTCCCTTGTCAGGTAATTCCCTCATACTGTGATTTTTTCATTTCAGTGGTTTGTAATACACAGGGGGAGTAGTAAGCAGATGGAACGAGTTTACATTTGCCCATTCATGTGAACTCTTTTTAAAAAAGGACTTTTATAGTGAGATCTGTTTTTCCGAAGCCTTTAAAGACGTTGTAATAGGAAGAGAGAGAACAGTATAGAAAGACATCTCTAATTGGATTCCCAAAACTGCAGTGTGGGGATTTGGCAGTTTCTCCTAGTCAGCATTGAAAAAGCCACAGTTCATGAGTTCTAGCTGTAGTCTCCTGGCTCAGTGGTCTGCTTCATCTATGAAGGGCATGCCCAGACTGGATGCTGGAGGTTGATACTGGAAAAAACCAATCTGCAAGCAAAACTATACTAAGCCAGAGAGAGTGGAGTGGGATCTGTCTTCCTCTTTATCCCATATGGATGCCCTGTGAGAGCTGTGGGCTCAGGTCAGTATGCCATGCTGTGATGGCAGGTCCCCCATCCCTCTGCTGGGCATTGTGAATGTCCGTGGGAGGCATTTTCTCCCTTGGAAGCTTCAGGGGAGGTTGACCTCAAACTCCCTTGGGCTTGCCTGGAATGTGCCAAAGACACCTACACATGCCCACTGTTCAGGTAGGGAATGCATGCACTTATTCTAAGAAAGATACTTTCCCTGAGATCTATATTTTAGAGACTTATGAAACAGGAAGTGGTGCTAAGCAATTTTAATTCCACCAAGGCTGAAAATTAGCATGTTCAGAAAGCCTAACAACCTAGTCTGGAATTACAAATCTTTAAATCTGACTTCTCTACCAGGGAAGAAGTGAGGAGTTTGCCAGTGTCTTCCCAGGTAGCCAAGAAGGCCAATGGCATCCTGGATCAGCAATGGTGTGGCCAGCAGGATCAGGGCAGTGACTGCTCCTCTGTGCTGGGCACCATACCTTGAATCCTGGCTTCAGTTCTGGGTCCTTCACTTCAAAAAGGACATTGAGGTGCTGGAGAGAGTTCAGGGAAGGGAAACAGAACTGGAAAAGGGACTGGAGCACAAGTCAGATGAGGAGCAGCAGAGGGATCTGGGTGTGCAGAAGAGGAGGCTCAGGGGAGGCCTTATCACTCTCTACAACTCCCTGAAAGGAGGATGTAGCCAGGTGGAGTCAGTCTCTTCTGTCATGTCTCAAGCTGAAGGATGAGAAGAAATAGTGTTAAATTATGGCAGGGAAGGTTCATACTAGATATTAGAAAAAATATTTCTCTATGAAAGGGTAGTCAGGCACTGGAATAAATTGCCTAGAGAAGTAGTGGAGTCACCTTCTCTGGAAGTGTTCAGTAGGCATCTGGATGTGGCATTTGGGAATATGTTTAGTGATGATGACTGCGGTGCTGGGTTGTCAGTTGGACTCAATGATCTCGAAGGCCTCCTCCAACCTTGATTATTCTGTGATTCTGTCACTCTGAGGACCATGCTTAGACTTTTGTCTCCTGCTCTTCTTCTGCATGTGCATCAGTGCTATGCAGGCACTTGACCTGGTTGCCAGTAGTGCTGTTTCCTGTGCTGGAAAATGTTAGGGCCACCCCACACCTCTCCTCCTTCCCAGGCTTTGGTCATGAGTCCCAGCAAATCTATGTTAAAGCCCCCATCGAAAGGCTGGCAAGCCTATCGGCAGAGACACTCTTGCAGGACTTTTACAACCGCATCACCTCTTTCCTTCTAGCCCTTATTTATGAGTGAGGATGCATTCATCTGTTTTGAGACCTGACTGCGTCTTCTGTCTGCTGACTCATCCCTGAATCTCTTATTCACAGCCAGAGAAAAGAGACCTTCGCTGAGGCAAGAGCAGCTCCTGTGACAAGGTGGCAGCATCTCAGGCCTGCTGTGCAGAGGAGTGTGGCAATAGCTCATGCTCTGGGTGACAGAAGCCACTTCTGAAATGCAGAGGCCATGGAGAGAAGGGGCTCTGGGACATCACAAAGCCCTCTAGAGTGATTGTGTATCAGCAGCCATGCTGATGAGTATCCCCAGCATGCTGAGTGCTGAACTGTGCTGCCATGTCAAGCATGCTCTGGCTGGGAAAAGCATCCAGCTCACATACCAACCAGTACATTTCTGAAGTCAGGAACCAAAACAGTTCCTGCTAATTTGGAGAGGAAGCTCCAGTGAATAACAAGAAAAGAATACATCCCATTTGTGGCTGTTTAAGAAAGGATACCACACAGGCTGAAGTCATAGCAGCAGTCAGTTTGGCTCCACGGGCTGGCGAGCACAGAGCTCCCTGCCCTGGCAGCCAGCACAGCTCGCCCTCACCGCCCCCTCCAGATACTCCGGCAGCAGTGCTTGGCCTGTCTCTGCCCTCTCCTGTACGACTGCTGGCATTGCTTCCCACCGCCTTTTCCTCTCCTGCCGAATGGTGCCTGCATGATCCCAGATACCTGTAAAAATCCGCTTTTCAGAGGACTGGCAGGATCGTAAAACAATGATCAAGGCTCCCCTTCTCGGGCGTATGCCTGTGCCAAGAGCGGAGGCTTCACAACCACTCTTCCTTCCCCAGGACATTCCAGCACTTTGTGATCGTCTTTAGGGAGGCCTCTCTGAGCAGCAGCTTGCTGAAACCTTCTCCTCTCTGGTTTTGGCTCCCTCATCTTTGCCCCCTTCAGTGAGGACAGATTGTTCTGGTTGTTGTTGAAGCAAGCTACAGACTGTTCTTGTTCTATTCTTCGAGACTGCCCCCACTTTGCAATGATTAAGGACAGCTTTTCAGCATCAAAAGGTATTTGATCCTACTAAATGCTGGGCCCATTTAACTGTTTTCTTCTGTGGACAAAAGAGAGAGGGTTGAGCACAGAAGTTTCTCATGCATGTCAGACCTACATCACCTTATTTCACTGTGGTTGATAGAAAATTGCCAATATTTTTGAGAAATGCAATAGACTAAAAAAAACCCCTAACACCCACAACATTGTTTTTTCTATTTGGCCTGAAATAGTCAAGAACTTAAATTGTCATTATTTCAAGGAACAGGATAAAAATAATCAATTTCTAGTAAACATTAGTTGCTTAACTTCTTAAAAACTGAAATATCTAGTGTTTTCATTTTCCATTTTTCAACTGAAAACATATTTGTGGTAGATTTTCAATAAAAGAAAAATTTTAAAGATAACTGCTTCTTTTTCTGGAATGCTCCTGGTTTCAAATCACCTTCAAAAAACCTTGTCAAGTGCATTTAGCAGCTGACATAGTGTTAAAAAAAAAAAAATCTGTTTGTGCTTCCCCAGAGCAAGGGAAAAAGGCAAGTAGAGGTAAAGGTTTGGAGTGCTGTAGTTGTGCAGCCAGGCAGAGCAATCCATCACACAGGCGCTGCTGGCAGTGTGCACCCTTTGGGCTGGAAACACTCCTCAGCCCACAGGGGCAAGATGAGGGTCACTGGTGTGGGGTCAGACCTACGTGGAGACTGGGCTGGAGCTCTGTCACAGAGCAGGTCTGGGGCTGGGACCCAGCAGGCAGGTTGGTGGTGACCACTCTCTTAGGAATTAGCTCAGTAGCATGAGAACAGATCGCTTGTGCCAGCTGGTCTCTGCTCTGGAGAGCAGACAATTAATTTCAGCTGCATAGCTACAAACCACACAGGGAGACAGCATTTTTGGATATAATAGCATTTAATTTAGAGTCAGAGTTCAGTTGTTTAGAACTAGATGATCTGTAAGGTCCCTTCCAACACAAGCCACTCCATGATTCTGTAATTTAATTGGATTACAGCTTGGTTTAAAATCAGAATACTTTTCCCTTGACAATGTACTTACCACGAGGGTTTCTTTTTTAGTGTATGTGAAACTTTCTTAATTTCAACAGCAGGAAAAGACCACAGAGGTTTATCCTGTAAAATTAATCTTCTTTGCTACATATCATTCTGGGACTTCGTGCTTGTTATTTTTTTTTTACCCTGTATCCCAAACAACTCTGCTGATTTCCCTACCAAGGACAAGCTGATATGCTCATATCTGCTCTTCTCATAGCTGAAGAGCTCCACAACAATGGTCACAGGTAGCACATTAAGAAAGAGTGCTTGTTTAGTCTACAGAACTTGTAGATTGAACTGCAAAACAACTAGGGCCATTTATTTTTGAGATACATCTTATAGAGTCTATAAGGCATTTCTTATACCTTCCCTCTTGCCTAAATTTAACATGAAATCTGAATTTTTAGGAACTTCAATTGACTTAAATGGACTCTGTCCTGAGTTTATAGGTCAGGTTAGGCCTCATAGTATATTTTTCTTCGTTAATTCTGTCCAGTGCTGAACTACAAACTGAGCAGACAGTTCAGGCTGTTCAGACAAAACCAACAATCAAACAAGTATGCATGTATTCGGTGTTAGTTAGAAAATGATGAGGAAAAATTTCAGAGTTCTGATGAATTCTCTATATCCTTTATGATAAATTCTGAGTTCACTGAACTCTGCTTTGTGCACACTTAACAGAGCAGGAACAACCAAATAAATTTCGTCACACCCTGATGTAATCTGAGACACCTGAAAGCCTGTTAATAATTTTTCAGATTGGTAACTCATTGACCGTATCAGAAATGGCACAGTCCTGTTTCCAGAGGAGTGTAGAGTAAACATTCATGTGTGTTTTTATGTGCCTGGGCTCACTGGCAGAGGGAGGGAAGGCAGTAGAACGCAGCTGAGTATCCAGACATTAAATTAACTTATATTTTTGCTTTCAATAGCCCATTCCTGTTGTTTCAATCTGCTGCAACCCTCTGAAAGTCAATGCAAATTCTGCAATTGAAGAATTTCTTTATTTGGGTAGGAGGCTGAATTCCAAGGACCAACTTGTTCAGTGAAAAATATTTTGCTAGCCCTCAGTGCCTCTGTTTTGTCTTTGCAGACTTCATGGACAGGCAGCAGCCCAGATAATGTTCATAGCCCTTTATCTCTTCTGCATTCCCACAAAGTCTCTGGAGACCAATTCACAAAACAAAGATAGTGGATGGAAGGATGTTACATTTTCACAAAGGCAGCATTTCTGAATCAGTAAATTATTAAATAAGCATTGTTCCCTGCTTGTGCATTAATGTGCAATCAGCTGCCACATAAGAGATAAAAAAGAGTATTTTAAGTCTTGCACAAGCTTCGGTTTAGTACCAGGAAGTACCTGTTGATGAGAGATAAGCAGCCTGCCAGGATGCAAGTGGTATTAGTCTAGCAATTGACTAAAATAATTTTCATTTTGCCAGGAAATGATGCACTTTTTCATTCTTGCTCAGTGTTTCATCCATGGCCAGAACAGGGCTCTCCCTTCATTTCCCGTGTGCTCTCACACTGACTTGTAAACACTACCTTTGCCATCAGCCTTGATCTTATGTGTTCACCTTGCTGCTGCCCCAGAGGGCCAGGGAACACACTCCCTAAGGAGTCTATCAACATCCTGATTCCCCACCAAAGTGGTACATTATCTTACTGATAATGTTTGTGACCTTCTGCAGACCAAGTTGCTAATAGCTCTGTCTAGGCAGACAGCAATTTTTCCTCATCAGATGGGTGTTTAACCTTTCCAGCTTTCTTCTTGCTGCGGATGAACACACCATCTCCCCAGGGGTTCTAACCACCAGCAAGTCTTCAAAGTGGTCTTCAAATCATCAGGAAAACAATACATGCTGGTGAGGGGTTTTTAATTTGTGAATCACAACTGACAGTCTTTTACTTACATGCTTCTATTATGTTTTGAGTAAACAATTGAACCAGGGAGTTTTTTCAACCCTATCAACTATGAATACAGAGAAACGTGTTCTAAAAACAACCCTGCACAAAGCCTCCAGGGCAATGCAACACTTTCCTACAGCCACTTTCCCCTGGTCTTACTGCCCAGCAAGGGGCAGCATAAGGTCTCCCTTGCTCTCCAGCCTGTGTGGGCAGAGATAAGAAGAAAAGAGGTAAAATGAAAAGGCTCTCGAAACCCACAGCAATTGTCCAGGGAAGCAGCGTAATTGCAGGTTGGACCAGCCACAGCCTCCAGTGTCACCTTGGAGACCAGCTGGCAAACTCCAGGCCTCCCAAAACAGGGGGGCCAAGGAAGCTGGGTGTAAACAAGTAAAACGAGATTGGTAAGGAAGCTTTGCAGTGTGGCTGAGCCCTATTGTCACCTGAACTCATTTCTTGAGCCCGGAAGCACAACACTGTCCAAGCCTTCCAAACACCTCCTAGTCGCAAGTGAAACACCAGGGTCAGAAGAGCATTGCAGGTAAAGGATTTTTTTTCCTGTTTGCTACCTCACAGTGAGTTTCTTTCAGCCAAGAGTAGTTTCTAATTTTCAAAATCTAATTTTAAATATATGTGTATATATGCAAAAGAGCAATCGCAGTAATGTCCGCCTGTCAGAAGGCTGAAGCTGAATTATGCTGGTCACGATGGAGAGAGAGATGAGAGTCTGCTGCAGAGGGGTCTGTGGGGCTGGGAAGCCAGATAATTAAGGAGGTATTTAGATGGTTGTCAAATACTCCTGCAGTTTTCATGCTTTTAATAATTTAAAGAAATTATAAGAAGTAAACTAAATGCGTGCAGTTGGTTTAGGCCACTTAATCTATTCTTAGATCCTGAGATCTTCTGCTCTGGGGTAGGTGGTGTGTCACTTGTGTCTTTGGCTAGGACAGGGGCTTTCAGAAGCCTGGGCAATCCAGAGGAAAGTATGGGACTCTGCCCATCATACTGCAGTGGATTTTAGGATTTTCATAGGAGACTCTTGGGCTCAGCTGAAGGATAATATCTAAACAAGTGTTGCAGGGCTTAGACTGAACTGACTCTTTCCAGGTTTAATCCTCAGGCACGGAGGAATGTAAAGGGATCTGGCTGCTGAACAGCCTAACATTCTGGAAAAATCCAACCCAAAATTTAAGGTTTTGTATTTGTTAGGAATAAATGCAATCATTTCTGTTTGGCCTGCACAACACAACATCACCTATAGAAACAAATAATGCTGACAGCGTGGGGCATTGTAATTGTTCATAGCCTAGGCTGTTAAACAAAACAAAACAAACCAAAACTCTCTAGCATTCAAAATTAAAATAAACACTGCTGGTTAATTTCACTGATGGAGACATCTGACAATCTTGGATGAGATACACCAATTAAAACCATGTGGAATTACTGTTATGACCTGTTCTTGTTTCATTAACAGTATTAAGAAGTAATACATTTGTACACTATGCAGAGAACTGATATATTCAACAAACCCTGATTGCATCTTTAATTACTTCACATTATCCAAGAAGGAGCAAGAGCAAAATGAAAGGGGAGGAAAGAGCAAGTGAATTACTGTGATTCCTCCCTCCTTGCACTGATTTGGAATCTCTTTTCTTACAATACAGCCTAGGAAGGATTTATCTCTAACTTGAGCCTGCAGCCAGCATAAATAGGAAAGTGGTGCAAGTGTCACTATGGACCAGGCTTGCAGGCAGCAGGTTTTATATCTAATTTGTTTTCTGTATTTTCTGGATGTATAAAAGAGTTCTCAAAAGCTTACTGCCAGTGGCACAGTCAGCCAGGTCCTGTTTCAGAGGCTTTAGTGAGATGTGAAAGTGCACTTACTTTACAAACAGACTTTAATTGCTGAGTTTTGTATAGAAACGTGTTGGTGATTTAGTTAGTGAATATTATAGAGAATGCAGATTTGCAAAGAACAGCAAAAGTGCTTATTATTAGTGTTTTTAACAATGATACTTTTGGGGATAAGAAGTGGGAATATCTTTACCTATTATATTAGTGAGATTATTGGAGTGCTCTGACCCACTTCAGAAGGAACACTGGGAAAAAATGAAAAGTTCAAGAGCAAGAGCACAATTATCTGACACCTGGAAATTCATTTTGTGCCAGGTGTCCTGAGCTATGCCTAACTGCTGAGCCAAAGTGAAGGAGACCTTCAAGCACTTACACCTGGACATATTTTTAATAGGTAGCTCTTTAATCTTGTAAAAGACAGTAAAACGGCCTCCAATATGGTGGAAACTCAAACTAGAAAAACATATATTAAAAGAAAAATTATTCAATACTGTAACAACTTAGCTTAGGGACGGTGAATTCTGAGGCAGAAATGCTTATAGATGTAGAAGCAAACTTTACTCTTACCGCAGAAATTACAAAGAATTGGCCCATTTCAGTGGCTTTTATTGAGGTTCAAGAGATCATAACATATAAAAAATCAGATTATCCCTCACTAGCCTCAATTCATGAGTCTTACTGCAATGATTATTTGATGCACATTGCAGTATTCTCAAAATTACTCCACTGAACCTGAGGCAAGGAGATGCAACACTCTTTTCATGGTGTATGTTTGTGTAGATTTTTGCAGTGTGCAATAGAGGTGAATTATGTCCTTGTAAGTCTCAGTATTTATAGAGCTCCATAAAGACATAACATAGTGTAGAGAGAAGCACACAGCACGCTTGCATCATCTGCTCTGTATACAGATGTGTAGTTGCTACATATTATATATAAGTAATAGTACATTATTATATAATGTAAATATAATTTGCACTGATTTTATGTAACCTCACTGTATTTTAAAGTCTTTCCAGCTGAACATTTCCCCTTAAGGACAGGTCATTGTTTGCAGAAAACATTTTTGGCTGCTGATCTCACACAGCTGTAAGATCTTCCTGGTCACTGGTTAATGAGTTCCCTGAAGAACTTTGCTTGCTCTGCCTGAAGCAAAGGCCAAAATGCTCTGTATTTTACCCCTCTAGACTTCTACAGTAAGCTAGTACTGAAACCATTTGGGGGGAACAAAACCATTTTATTGTTCTGCTTTTCCAAGTTCATCTGAAGTGGTTATAAAATTCAGCATATGTGGCATTACCAGAAGCCATAGGCAATGCTCTGTAAACAGGAGTGGAGTAGTTAAGATGAAACAGTTTGATTCCATGATTCTTTGAAGTTTTGTGTGACCATTTCAACTCACACTTCTGCACGTGGAATGACAATGGTATGGGAAGTGCCACGTGCACTGACAGTGCCTCACAGGGCTGCTCAGCTTCATCTCCTCTTCCCCGTACTGTGTCAGGAGAGCACAGTGGCACTAGTCTAGAGCTCTGCTGTAACTTCTGTGACTCTTGAGTGCCCTGATCCCCTGGTGCTTGAAGCTGGAAGATATTTTGGGAGTCTTCATGGTCTGCTGCAGACCCATCAGCCAGACCATGGAACAGCAGTCTTGGCCCTGAGCATGTGCCCAAGATTCACTGTGGCCATAAAATATCAGTATGGGCATGGGCAGTCCCACTTTTCTCAGCACTTTTCTTAGGCACAAATAACCCCTGCAGGAGAGGGAGTGAGTCTCTGCCAGCCTGGGCATGCTGCACCTGGTGGTGCTGTTGCAGCACTGCAGAGTCACAAGCTGGTTTCCCTATTTTTATTCCACTGTTTTCCTCTGAGGGAAGCTGGAAAGCCTTTGCTGTCAGCTTGTGAAATCCTGGGGTGCTAAATGCTGTGAAAGTTTAAGGTATTAATTTGTTCTGCAGTTGTGTTTAAAAGGCAGTAGGTGTCATGTGTAGGTGACTGCTGTTGCTCAGACATGCAGTGGGAGAAATCTCTGCTCTGCAGAATCGGGACCTCAGTGGAACAAAAGTGAATCAAAGGCAAAGGTCCTCATCCAGGGTAATTTTTGTCTTCTTCCTGTGGTCAAAAGATGGCGGCAAACTTGGCTGGGTGGAAGAGGCTTGGCAAGGATGCTGTGGACACAGAGGGAGCCACACACTCCTGAGTGCACCCACCAGTTCTCACACTGTAGGCAGAAAATTCATACGCAGTTTCCTGTCTGCATCTGGATTAATCACAGGGTGGTTGGCTGATCCCTCCTTTCATGATCAGTGGCCTATACTAGCAACTTCCTTTTCTGATAGAAGAATATAAGGAAAAGGAAATAAAGGGTCAAAATGGGTCCTCATGAAAGAATCGCTACCAGCAGCTTGCAAGTTAGAAATCTGGGATGCTTTGTATGCCTAGGCAGGTTTCAGCACTATATTTGAATGTGAATCCATGCCACATCAGTGTTTTGGTCTTCCAGATGCCGGGCACAGCAAGGCATGACCAAGAGATGGCAATTAAAGCAAAAAGAAGCCTGTCTAAAACTAGTGACCCTTTAGAAAAACTTCGCCTGCAGTGCTTAGCAAAGGGATCTTCAGGCATCAAAGGACTTGGCAGGTGAGTATGCAAGATGTCAAACCCCTTTTTCAACCTAATAGTTTTAGCAGCAAGAGGCTCATACCCTAAACAGGTATCAAAACTTGAATTTCCTCATTTCAGTGCAAATGCCACAACCCACAGAGCCTGGCGTTGGGGCTCATGTGTCTTGGGACATAGGACTGACCTGCTCACCTTTTGAAGGATTGAAGACTGTGACTCCCTCATGTGCTTCTGTGAGACCCAGAACAACTCCTGCCAGAGAAAGGAAGGGAACACTACCCATATATCTCTCCTTGGTGCTTTCTAAAATTATCTTAAGTATTTCAGCACTAGAGATTTTAAGCTTCCTTCCCTTTAGGGTATGATGCCCTTGTAATGGTCTCTTAGCTGCCTAGTTTATGGGAGGCACCTAAAATCTTTTTGCAAGCATCCTATCCCCAGGAAAGGGGTGTTGCATCACACCCTGAGATCTCTTCAGGCCCCATAAACCACAAATGGATCCAGATGGTGACCAACTGGAACTCCGTCTAAATGTGGAGCTTCATCTAAATGTAGAACTTGCAGAAGGCAGAGGACTATAATGAACAGGAATATTATGGCAGCCTTTCCCTCATTTAACTTCAGATGTATAATATTCATGCACCTAATCTAAACAAGTCATCTCTATCACCAATAAGTGTAGGGGATTTGTTGCTTGGGGGTTTTTTTTCCCCTTTTTTTTTTTTTTTAAATTTTTTTATTTCCCTTCAGAACAAGGAGTGCCGTTGATGTTGGAGACAGGAACATGACAAGAACACACCGGTTCAGGCAGCAACAGCCAAGGGTTGTTGAAGAGCACCCCCTTCTACAGGGGCTCCGAGTTTCCTGCACTTACACACGTGATTGGGTAGACTCAGTGCTGTGCAGCTCAGCTGGCCAGTGATGTGTCTGCATTCCTGGTTCATAGGGATTAGCTGGGGTCCCCTGCTTGAGCTCCAACTTAGCCAATCCCTTTCATACTTGGGGACTTGTTCATTTCTGTTATCTCACAAACTGGGCTAGTTGAGTCAGTGTCTGTTATGGCCAAATTAACTGTGCAGCCACAGACCAGCTGTAGCTGTCACAAAGGAGGAAATGTTATCTCAATAAGGTGACCTTCTATTCCAGTACTGTGCTAAACCACTGCAGCACTCTCCATGTTTTCCTATGCATTTTCCTCAAATTTCATGTTTTTCACAGAGCATTTCAGGTTATTGATGGTAATAAGAGCAGAAGCCTTGATTTCAATGAGTTTCTTAGAGGACTACGTAATTATGCTGTGCTGATCAATAAGGAAGAAGCAGAAGAGCTTTTCCAGATATTTGATAAAGATGGCAATGGAAGAATTGATTTTGACGAATTTCTTGTTACACTGAGAGTGAGTCTGGAAATTCATGTTATTGCATTAAATAGACTAAAATATAGCAGAGCAGAACAAAGTACAATAGAATATATGCAAATAAACAGTTGTGATTTTTTTTCAATTAATTTTGGCCTTGATTTAGATCCTGAAATTCCTGTGCTGCAGTCTGGGTACCTGTGTGGTTCAGCCCATCAACTTCTTTGTTGGCCATTTTATGATGCATCTCTTTGTAACATCAGCTTATTCAGGGGAAATTTTTTCTAATCCACCACAGTGATTGATTTTGTCTGAGGTATCTTTGCTCTGCTGAAGCCTAAACAATTAAGATAGAAAATATTAGTACTTTGGGTAATTAGTAATTTCTTGTTGGAAATATTTAAAATGGGCAGATCAGTACCATTTTCTCTCTTACAGTCCATTTGTATGGTAGATACTGAATAGTCTTAATCATATTGCTGTTTTGAGAGTATATTGTGCTTTCTAGCTCAGGGACAGTGTAGACTATCAGCACTATATTGTCCCATCTACCTTGAAAGTTTTGCTGGTAGCAACAGCAAATACTTGTATTTGGAACTGGGCAAGTAGTTGGCAAAAATAAAATTATTCTGTTAATATTTCTTTTCAGCCTCCCATGTCCAATGCAAGAAAAGAGATCATCCTGCAGGCATTTCAGAAGTTAGACAAGACTGGAGATGGTGTCATAACAATTGAAGACTTACGTGGGGTGTATAATGTAAAATATCATCCTAAGTACCTGAATGGAGAGTGGACAGAAGATCAAGTTTTCAGAGCCTTTTTGGATAATTTTGATTCGCCCTATCACAAAGATGGGAAGGTAAGTGGAGCACCAAGTTGCAAGCCATGAAATCACCATCTGACTCAGAATTTGACTTAGGTTATTAAGTGTGGGAGTAATTGCAATACCAAACATCCATTTGCATCACATTTATATGGAAAATCAAAGTAGATGCACAACCTGTGTACAGCACTCCTGATACAGCTAGCTTGCACATTCTGAGGCAATGGGGCTCTGCAGGAGGTACAAGGGTGGTTATGAGATTGTATTAAGGCTTATAGCCTTAATAATCTAATTTCATAGATTACACTAAGTACATCTTCAGACCACACCACAAAATTGCTGACTTTCAAGATCCACATAAATTGAGGGATTTTTCACTTCTTAGGAGAATAAATACTAGCATCCAGTTCAAAAGCAGGTTCCTTGCTTTGTTAAATACTTCTCCAGTGTAATTTACTGAGACAATTGACTTGGAAATCAGTCCATAATAGAGACAGATCTGTCTACAGAGAGCTGGAGGGAGAATGGGGCTGGGGCTACTGCCACAAGCGTGTACCCTGAGGAGCCATGAGCTGGGAGAGAGCTGAGAGCCCTTCCTGCACTCTGGCTAAGCTCTCTGGTTCAGATGCAAAGCCTGGGCACCTTTTGTGATGGACTTCTGCATCTGCTTTGCAACCATCTCTGAGCCAAGCATCATGCTCTCTTTCCCCTTGTTACATGTCTGCAGACTTCTTTGGTCTGAACCTACATCTGTTGACCAGCTCAGAGCAACCCTGTATCTCCATGGTTCATGTGATGATATTCTCAATCTGAGCAGTTAGTAATAACAAACCAGGCTCTAAGTTTTTATCAGTGTTTTGTGGAATGCCTTTAACATTTCCTGCTCTCCAGGCTACATCTAGGTTTTCAGGGCTGCACTGCACTGATGACTCCTGCCTATCCAATGCTCCACCTGAATCTTTCACTTGCTTTGTTCCCACCACTCAGGCTCTCAGTTGTAGAGAGGTGGTGGGTTTTATCTACTTTGGGCATGACTTTGCACTTAGCAGAGCTGAATTTCATCCCTTCTGCTGCAGTGTCATCCTCAGAGATACCAGTTCAGAGTCAGCTATCTCCTTCCACCTCCACAGCAGTGGTGACATCTAGCAAATTTCAAAAAATGTTCCTGCTTTCTGTGCTGTGGTCATACATGAACACACTAAATGAGTTCCTAAACTGATCCTTGATGAGTTCAGTGCCTGGTTACTCTGAGCATCCTCATCTTGTTCAGCAATCCTGATGTTAGCTTACCTGATTACTGTTTCTTCTGAGAACAGACTGTGCTTTCCTGAATCAGAAGACACTAATGATACTGAATACCTAAAATGTTTTTAGCAGAAATGCCTCAGGGTTGAACATTTGCTATAAAGGCCCTCTTCACCATGGCCTTGCTGGGTGCCTCTGAAATAGGCAGTTTTAGTGAGGCTTGTAATCATCTCGTTATGGTAGGAGAGTCTGAAGTGGTCCCTTCTCCCTATTGTCACGTTTTCTAAGTTTTCAAACACACAATGCAATCAGAGCAGATATCGTGGAATCACAGAATGTGCTGAGTTAGAAGGAACCAATCAGGATCATCAGATCCAACTCCTGGCCCTGCACAGCAAACCCAGAAATCACACCATGTGCCTGGGAGGATGTCCAAATGCTTCTTGAACTCTGTCAGGCTGATGCTGTGACCACTGCCCTGGCGAGCCTGTTCCAGTGACCAGCCACCCTCTGGGGAAAACACTTTTCCTGATATCCAGCCCAAATCTCCCCTGACAAAACTGTTGTTCCCTTGGTTCCTGTCACTGTCACCCCAGAGAAGAGATCAGGGCCTGCCCCTCCTCTTCCCCTCACAAGGAAGCTGTAACAGCAGTGAGGTCTCCCCTCGGTCTCCTCCAGGCTGGACAGACCAAGTGACCTCAGCCACTCCTCACATGGCTTCTCCTCCTGACCCTTCACCATCCTCGGGGCGCTCCTTTGGACACTCGGTCATAGCTAAATGTCTTTTTAATATTGTTTTGTTTTTTTCTGTGTGATTTTCACTCAAAGAATGACCTACACAATTTGAGAGTTAAGGCATCACAAGAGACATGCACAGTTTTTCTCTTTGCTAATTTGATTTTTTTCTTAATGATCATTTTTAAATCTCAAAATACCCATGAAAGCTATTCAAAACTCTTAGATATTTGAAAGAATATTTGATTCACTGAGGGAGACTTGTTTAGAGCAATGAGGGATATAAAGTTCCAAGCTGTCTCTGAATTGCATCAGAAACCCTATCCACTTTATTAATAATTATGCAAAGAACTAGATTATAGCATCCCTAGAAAAAAGTACATTAAAAAATTTGTCTTCTTAGGCAGCAGTGATTTTAACTTCAGTTCCTGGTAAGGTTAGCTAAACTTCACATGTTTCATCTCCATCCAAGTGTTATGGAGGACAAGAGCTCTTTTTTCTAGCAAAGTGAAATTAAGCAAATTTTAAGTGTCTTAATTGCTCCTGTTGGATTCCTTTTTGTTGGCAACAGCGTGAAATAGCAAATGTTCAGTTTCATTAAGAGTTCTTTTCAGTGTGTGGTTTTGACATACAGCATTAAATAAAACCAAAGGTTCATTTTACCATTTTTAATTCTCTGTCTCAGGTCACAACAGAAGAATTCATGAATTACTATGCAGGAGTCAGCGCTTCCATAGACACAGACATCTACTTTATTCTCATGATGAAGAATGCCTGGAAACTCTAATCATACATTATCATACTGTAATCATTTTCACTCCTCTCCTCCTGCTTTGATTCCTTTATTTCTGTACTGTGATATCATCTTTGTTATATTTTTCTTTGAAGAGGATATATGTGTAGAAGTAAATGGCCAGAAGATCAGCTTCTTTTAATGCCTTTATTAAGAAAAATCAGCTCTGGGTAGGGTGCTCACAGGGGTTGCGCAATCCCGCCGCTGCTCCGGATTACACGGTCCAGAGGAGGAGGAATTCATCTTTGCTCAGCAGCAGAGCTGGGTTCCCCTTCCTCGTGGGAGTTCCCCTGCAGAGACTGCTTACGACATGAAACTCATGACCTGGTCCCGATCCAGTCCTCCTGAAGTCATGGTGACGCTACCACAGTCAATGGAAGGACAGTTCTGCTCTTTCCTCCATGAGATGCGTTGTTAATTTCTCTAAATATTGTCTAGGTTCAGGTTTTTGAGGTGTTATTCTCTTCCTACATGCTACCCAGTGTTCCCCACATCCCTTTATTTACATATTCAGGGCCTTAGTCCGCAGCAGCCTCCGCCCTGGGCAGATTGTGACATCGCTGTTGTACTTTTTGCAATACTTCCAGTCCCTGGATTCCCGCCACGCCGTGCGCCGGCCGCTTCCTGCCGTGCACCGCTCAGTCCTGGACGCTCCGCCCGGTCCTGAATGCTCTGCCGCCCGCTTCCCGC
>VXBQ01004836.1:1147-13254 GCA_013400175.1 Phainopepla nitens
AGCCTCAGGCATTTCTCTCCCATTACCATCTCTGTTCTCCTTGTCCTACCAGAGATTAAGGATGTCACTTCAGTGGCTTTACACAAGGACCACAGAGCTTTGTTTTGTCTCCCTGTTTTTTGCATTTGCAACCTAAGACACTATGGAGGCGTCAGATCCCCTGCCTAGTTCTCCTTATGGCCACACAAATGTCTAAAGACGATCCGAGAATTTCACCTCTGAAAATCAGCTTGCTCCTTTGTGCCTGTTTCAGGTTGCACTTCAAATCACAAGGGACTTCATAGCACCAGCTAGGTGTGTAGCATCCTCAACTTTGAAAATGTATCTTTTTCTTTTAAATATAGAATTTGGGGAACACAGCTGCAGAAAAATTTTCAATGATATAGACATTTTCTTATTCTAAGCAATTATTAATTTTTAAAGAAAGGTGAAGCTATTTCCCAAAACTTGAAAGATATAATTTTTTTCCAGCAACAAAATAAACTTCTTTTAATTCATGTTCTCTTGAAAATAAAAAAATATTTACCAGTCAATCTTTTACTCAGGTTATTTGTTATGTGGCTAATTTTTTGTTTTGCATATCAAAAATGAGAAAAGTCCCATAGCTGTGTAACCTTGAGGGGTATTTTTGATATCTTAGTATGACAACTTTTTCAGAAACCACTAATAAAGATTGTTACTGTCTAAAGTATAATCCCTTTAAAATGTCTTTCTCTGCTACTGCAGCTGTGAATTATTTCCTTCAGGGGAAAAAAAATCCTTTTTTATTCTGGTCCTGCACTCCTAAGTATTTGCTTTACAGCAGTGCTGCAGGTTTATAATTTGAGGCTAATTAAATGCAGACACTTATGAAAACCAAGGACATGATTTGCAAGAAGAACAACACTTGTGGGGATGTGAAAAATGAAACAAGGTAATGAAAACCATCTATTACAACTAAGGCTGCAGGGCAAACTTCTCTGTAGGTGTAATGCCACTGACTCGTGGAGTGATGCCAGAGGAGCTTCTGGTGAGGAAGTGCAGTCCTCAATGTTGGTGAGCACACCAACGGCAGGAGCAGAAGCGTGGTAGTGCTTCACTCAACGTGTGGCTTGCACTGACCTGACTGCAGCCCATCATCTGTCAGGGGCTCCCAGGACTTCCAGGGATCTCAGTGGGCCAGGCATAGCCTGGCATGGGAGCAGCACTAGTGGTGCATTTCACTGTCTTCACTGCCCTGGGGCCGTGTCCTTGTTTTACAGCACACAGGATTCTCTGGCCTGTGGGGCCAGGCAGGAGACCTCTCTTCCTAATGGCAGGGAGAACCCAAGGAACCTGCCTTGCATGTGTAAAGAAGGTGCTCACAAACCCCAGGCTTTTCTTTGATCAGACCAGAGCCCTTTGTCATTATAAGTGGAAATGAACAACTTTTAGACAGACTAACGTATGCTGCTGTATATCTTCAGCTACTTAACTGAACCAGTCTTACCTGAGAAAGTGATGAGTAAGTTTGTTTTCTCTGCCATGATTGAGTTAATAGTTGCCCGTGGTAAAATCTATCCAATTTTTAAGTAACTGAATATCTTGTAAAAAAATTGCTACCAGTCACCAAAATTGTTTGGGAACACATTTGGAAGTGGTTGTATTTTCTGGCTGAAGAAGATCTTAGTTGCAAGGAGTTACTAGATTTGACTTTACTTCCTTTTCTAATGTGGAAGAAATCAGGAATAGAGAATACTGGAAAGAAAACATACTTGAAGGTCACAGCTAGCAGTACTATTATCACTTTGCTGTAGTCTGTTGGCACTGGAGTAATGTTTTCCTTGTGTCAAGTGTTGTTATGACATACAAAGAAGTGGAAACAAAGTGCTGGCTGTGAGCAGATCACAAACAAAGGAAAACTAACTGCAAAACAGAACAGGGCAATCCCAAGTCACTATGTGACTGCAAGCTGGGGGTTTTCCCTCTTTATTTTTGCTTTTTTTGTTGGCGGTGTTGGGGCTTTTTTGTTTGTTTGTTTTTGTTTGTTTGTGGTTTTTGTTTTGTTTTGGATTTTTGGGGGGTTTGGTTTTGTTTGTTTGTTTTGGTTGATTGGTTTGCGTTGTTTGGGTTTTTTTAATAACCATTATACCAAGCACTTTCAGAGCACTTTTTTCCAAAGTCAAGAGACAGCTTTTGATTTGGAGAGGAGGCCAGGCCAAGGAAACAAAGTTGTATTTCTGCTCATGGAGAGTCACGCATATAAATGTAAATGCCTCTTCTGGGAGAAAGGGTAGATAATCAAGTTTTCTCTTTCTGCTTTTGTGATTGAGGTCATGTATGGTAATCAATGTGTGCCTGGAAAATAAGGTCAGCGTTGACAGTTGATCATATAGTGTCTGAAAATTGTACCCACTGATTTGAAGTCTAAATGCCCACAATGAACTGAAGCTTGTGTTGTAAATCCATGGAAAGGGTCAGGTGCCAGCATCAGCAACCTCAGCAGCCTCTGGAGAGCTCTTTTTTATGTGCAGTGAGGCTGAGACAGGTGGTGGTCGCGTTCAGACTGGAGGTGGGGAACTATCTGCCTGAAGACCATACCCATCATGTCGCAATGTGCCATCTGCCCTGCAGCTTGCATGAGCATTATGTGGCTGCTGCTGTACAGACATTTTAAAGTAGCATTTACCTGTCCAAAAGAAGTTTCCAGGTTTTTTTTCCTTCTGTGTCTTATTGTGCTTATACCCATATAGATACAAAAATAACCTTTCCTTTAACTATCTGCCCTGGTCCATTCACTTCTCTTGAGACAGTTCCAGTTTATGTAACTAATCCCTTCCTGCAAAGTGTGTATGGATCTATACAAATAGCTTGTAATGTTTAATTAAACTAAACTGTAATCAACAGAATTTATCTTTTGACTACTGTGTATCAGGGAAGCTTTAACTGCTGAAAATACACAGTAAGATTGGCTTGACTTTTAAAGGCACCATGTGAGGTTCTCATTAGCCTTAATATAATTTCTGAATAATAAATATGTAAATGATGAGTTTCACATGGGAGATTTAATTCTGTGCTCTTATTTCTGATTAGCTGGAAATACACTCTGGCTCTGTCAGATAATTGGTAGCATGGCACACCAATAAGGCATTTCCCTACAATTCATCAGAAGCAGTTGAAATTAAAGAAGGCAGGAGCTGTTATGTTTTTGACAGTTTGTAATGCCAACTTGTTGAAGTTATAACTCAGCCATTAATATAATATATGAATTAATAAATCTTTCTCATGTCAGGAATTTAAAAACTGAAAACCCCAAACTGAAGATCTGAGCCTGGAGTATAAATGCTCTGGGAATCAGATTTCTGCCTTCCTCTCTGTCCCATTTCTTTTCTGAACTACTCCAAAAACCCACCCTTTTTTGTTTTTCTAATCTTGACATTGATTATCCTGGCTATATGATGGCTAGTAAAATATCACTGAAAAGGGAAGATTCTAAATAAATGTGAGTGTGGTAAGTGGTGCAAAAAAAGTAATGTTAAGCAGCTTGATACTTGCATGAACTTCCCTTCTCCTAACTGAATGCAGTGGAAGAGGCAGGACCTATGAAGAAACTAGCTGATTAGTAGTAAACTATCAAAATGCAAAAGTACCCTCCACATAAAGAATCCATAGATTTTATATATTATCTTTATACAGAATTTATTTTGTACCTTTTGTAATTAACTCCTATATATAAAAAAATACAAACAGTTCTCTACTGCAATGAACAAAATAACCAAAGCAGGGACTGTGATTTTAGTATTATTTCAGTATCTCATGACTGTAATATTTGAGTGATTTGCTGAATCTACTATTCTCTTCCAGACTGGAAAAAGGACTCTTTTTCAGTTGCAATGTGGCTATCTCCTCACTATTTGGTTTCTCTTCTCACAAAGTCAACTTAAGTTTCCCTTTTGGTAATTTGAGTTCCTGTTTTTACCAAGTATACACCACCTCTCTTCTACACAAGCAGACTCCTTGACTGACAAAGGACAGTCCTCCCCTATCCTGGGGCAGATTCTCCCCTCCATCAGAAGCATCTCACTTTTATCAGTTTCTCATGCCTTTTTTTCTTCTTTACTCTTGATGTTACCCACCCATTTCAGAATGCACTAGGCAGCTTTGCTGCTTTTCTCTGTCATGTTGTAAAAAGTCACAGAAGTACCAGTTACTTAAACTGCTCAGACTGCCTTTTAATTGTACTGCAAAATCAGTACAATGAAATCAGGAAAGGATTTAATTTTAAAGATCTGGTAATTGTTCACAGAACATAAATAAACTATGATTGTCACACTTGTCATATGTCCAAAGTGGATCAAATATACATATTTTCATGTGAATTATTTAAGAAAAATCTATGTGGCTAAATGATCTATTTACTCATTTTTAGTGAAGATTCAATAAGAAGTTTTTCTTTGTTCTAGCTTTCTAGATAATTTTTCATTTTCCAAATTTCAGTTTTCCAGTTTTGGAAAACCATCAGCTACAAACTATTAAGACCTGTCACATGAAAAGAAGAGTCACATAATCAAATATTTAGAATGTTTAAATTTACCAACTGAGTTACCAACTTAGTTCATAATAAGAATTTTTGACAGTGTATGCATTTTTATGTGTTTGTGCAATTCTCCATTATTTCATTACAGGTGAGCCCATGTGAAATACAGAAGAGATTGTTATTGCTGTATTGCAATCATCAACCCTTATTTCATTATAATCATTGCTGTAGTTATTCATCACTAGTATTATAAAGAGTCACTGATGATTTTAATAAGTTTAAAAAGCACATTCTTACTCTGTTCATTAGTTTTCTCCTATTGTTGTGATCCTCATGGCATCTGTAACTGGTAGATACTCAAATTAAAGTCTTATAGAGATCTAATAGATTCCCTTGTGAATTGAATGCAAGTCTACATTTTCTGATTTATAGTCACTCTACAATGCAGTAAAAAATGCTTTAATCCATATGCCTTTTTTAAAAACAAGTTCTACAAAGTGAACTAGGGTAAAACCCCCTGGAAGTATTATTTTCCTTCTGTTAAGCTCTGAGGAGTATAAGCAATCCTCTTAATTTATAGACTTCTATCACAAAGTCCCTTAATTATAGACGCACTCCATTTGGTGAGACACAACAACAGTTCTTTAAATGGCACTGAGAAACTGCCTTCTGTGAGGATGGAGGTGGCAATCCATGAGTGTCAGCACTGTGTGTAGGGTGATTGCTAAGATCAACCTGTATTCCATCCCAGGGGATGTACAAAACCAGGCTTGGCCCCTGGCATGCAAAAGCACAGCAGCAGCTGGGATCAGACAGCTGCAAAGTTGAGGCACAAACACAGCAGCACGCACCCTGGGCGTGCTGTTATTCAGTACAATAGGACTGCTCTTTGAAAATGTACGAACACGAGTGCAGATCAAAGCTGTGTTTGTACCCAAAGCTGAGATCACGGCCAGTCTACATGATCTACATTGAGCTGTCAGATACCAGAGGTGGTTGTGAAGAAACATTATAAAAAATGTACCAAGTAGAAAGGTAAGAATTTGCCTCTCTTTTATAGGGAAATCATTCTAAGGCTTCAATTCTTTACACTCATAGAAAAAGCCAAAAATATTACAAGAAAATTAATAATAAGAATTGGTGTGGTAGTTGCAGCTAGCAGGGTCTCTTCCTTGGTTCAGAAATATAGTTTAGGCATTGTTTAATCTAGGAAATATTAAAACCACAGCAGTAGCAGGTCATAGCAGAGTCCTTCTCCAATCTACTGGAGGAAACTGTGTTTCAATCCTTACATAAAGTGATCAGCCATTTTAGAAGTACTACCCTTCTGCTCTTCCTTCACTTCCTGCACAATCCTTCTGAAAAGGCAGTCTCATACCTGCACTTTACAGGTTAAAAATTTTCTGATTTCACAGTTAAATTTATTCATGATACATGAACTCGCTTTTCTCTTCCTAGTATCAAGTGAATAAGAGCAGAGTAGCAGCTCATATGGACAATTTATATCAACTAAAGTATACCCTATTTATTTTTCTAGCTTTTAATCCATCTTGCCAATGATTTTCTGGAGTGTATCAAGACACTTTGGAGACGACCAAAAAAGTTTGGATATCAAGACAGGAGATACAGGCACTTTTTCCTTAGTGGTTTCACATCTCACTCATTAACAAACCATTATGTGATATGTATGACTATGCACTGACACTGCAGCTGCAAGCTTTCAGTGTGCTGTTGCTGAGAAACGAAGTATGTGTGTACACTAGTTGGGTCTTTTAAGAAGAGTAAAATATGTTTGTGATTTTGAAGCCAGGTTATCAAATATTGCTGGTTCAAGGCAGGCTCTAAAAATACAAAGAGGTTTGTTTGGGAAAGCAGGAAGGCAATGCTGCCATTAAAACCTGTGTGCACATACCTAAGAGATGTATAGACAGGAGCTTTGCCTACAAAACTGATTACTATGTGAATAAAAATAAAGACAGGAGTGTGTATTTTTGCAAATAGATTCTGAGTCAACAAATTGCACTTTCAAGCTGTGACAGTAAATATCAAAGATGCTTGTAATGAAAGTGGCACCAGGGCAGTCTCCTGGACCCTTTGCAAAACGCTGGGGACCAGCACAGAGAGAAGGAGAGCCCGATTGACATCCCACCATGAGAGTCTGTTGTGAAAGCTGGCAGTCTTCTGAATACAAGCTTTTGCAGAGCTGTAGCTGATGTACTGGCCTCTCCTGCATGACTTTTTCATTAGGGCTCATCTTGGCAAATCACTTGGCTTCTTTTACTTTTGTTTTTATGGTTATCTGTCTAACCACTGCTGCTCTATAACACAACTTCTCTTGACTCCCTGTAGCCTTGTTCTTTAGTCCTTATTCCACAGGCAGGTATGTGAGACATCATTTCAGAGAGATAACAATCCAAGTTCTGGAAACAGAGCAAAAGAAAGAGAGACATGGAGGGCAATACATTCACAAGCCAGGTTGAAACAGAAGGGTCTTGCTAATAATCAGGGTGACACTGAAGCCCTGGATGTAGTCTCTAAGTAGTTTAATACAGATTGTCTGTGGTTGCAGGATAAAAGAAGCCATTTGCTTTATGCCTGTAGAAGTGAGTTCAAGCTAGAATTATCTGTTTTACACTGTTTTTCATGCATCTCTTTTGTTTCTTTTACCTTACTTTTGATTTAGTATCACAGACCATCAGGTGATGGTTTTTTTCCTGCTCTACAGCACACTCATCTTTCTTGCTTGTTATTCCAAGGAGGGAATGTGCATTCTACATGGCTGCATGAAGTGGAGCAGCAGAAGTAACCAGGATACTCAGGAGAGGCCTTCAACACCAGCTGAGAGTATTGCTTCAGGAGCAATTGCTCCAAATGTGAGTGGAAGCTGTAAATTTGCTCTCCTTTTTTCTTCTGACATACACATTTTTTTCTTCTGCTCTTATTCTTTTCACACAAAAATGTCACCCACTGCTGCATTTAATTTATAAATAAATATAGAAACATCTTTCAGACAAACAATTGTTTTTTTCTTAGACTTTTTAAAATTTATCTACTAAATATTTGGGAGATCTCAAAACTTATTATATTCCAGCCCTGCCCTTCCCTTCCTCCCCTAGCTCCATCCCATTTCTTCACTGATGAAACTGCACAAAATCCTTTAGATTAGGAGGAATTCTCAAATACTCATATAGTGTTTATTTTCATAATACACCTAGAACTGGAATTTATATAAATCTACCCTAGGAATCACTGATGGGGTTTGCAGAGGCTGGAATAAAGTGGAGGTCTTTCCACACACTTTCCTGCTCCTTTGGAATTGATGTTTTCACCAACGGATCTTCACTACTGGATTCTGAAGCAGTGAATTCCATGGAAACATTGAAACAATTAGTGTCCTACTTAAAAAGTTAGGAGAAAAGAAGGTCATATGAATTTTCAGTTGTTGTTAGGAAAGAAAGTAAAGAAAATAAGTTGCATAGGCAGGAATGCCTTTGTCAACCTTTTGAATTCTTCTTTCTGATATACTATCATTTGTCCTTGGTTTTGAGAGCTTTACCTGTACTGGAGTCATGGAGAAAACGGGCAGAAGTTTTATCACCCATGAAGAAAGGCTGAAGAATATTCATGGTGCCATGAATGCTGAAAATGTTGCATTTGGGATTTACAAACCTTTATCGAGTTAAAAGCATTTCACCTTCAGCCTGTCTCTCATCCAACCCCATTCTCACTTTGCAAAAGATGAGATTGTATGATTATTTCTCTATTAATTTGTCGCGGCCCTCTGGAGCGCGGCTAGCTCGAGGGTAGATGGCAGTCTGCCCACACAAGTGCCCCAGAGGGAACACGCGGCAAGTGTGGGGAAGGATGCTGGGGTGTGGTGTGTGGTGTGCTGGACACCCAACCTAGTGAGGCCCTGCTCACTCGGAGGGAGAACCGCTGACCGGTGGATGGCAAAGGAGAAAAACGAGGCCTCCACGCTGGGATGCAGTTCGAGAGAGCCGTATACTCAACAGAATCCAGGCAAAAAACTCACCAAACAGGCGTGTGCACGGGTTTAAATATGGGTACAAAGCAGGGGGTGGGTACAATTTGATAACCAATAGGGAAGTCGGAGGGGAGGAGACAGGGTGGGGAAAAGNGCCCATGTGGGGAGTGACAGGGAAGGGTCTGGAGCAAGGGGTGTGATTGAGGTGATGGATAGCAAGGGCTGGAACAAGGGGAGGAGAAACTAGGGAGGAGAAACCAACTCGAGTAACACCTTAGGGGAGCGGGGACAAGTCCATATTATAAGGGGACGAAACAAAACTAAGGGCCATAACATTAATTAACCTATTTTTAGACAGGGAAATTGACAGTGAAGAATAAGGTACCCTAAGGCACCTATGGCACAGATAAGAAAAGCAATTCTCAATCGCATGCTGGTGCCTGCTGGTCCCTCCTGGTAGAGGGATTTAGATCCCCTTTTCAAAAGTCAAATCTGGTTGTAAATATTAGAAGGTCCTAGACGCTAGGTATTTATCTTTTTTTCTGCCTGATTCTAGGGGTTTAGGTTCCCTGACTTTCTTAAAGAACACTGGATGCCTTGAGTGCCTTCAAGAGCTTAGGCATTGCAAAGCTCTTGAAAACTGCCCTTCACATCTTTTTCTGTAGCCCAACAAAGATGACTTGCACATAAATACAGACAGGATTATATGGGAAATAGATGCTGTTCTTGCATCAAGCATTGAACGAACAGGGCCATTCTGCTCAGGAAGAACTATGACGTTTTCACACTTACTATTGTTCAGAATTGCACTGGAAATTAATTGCATTCAATTTTTGGCAAATGGAAGAGAACTGTACTTTGCATTCACAAATTTGAAAAAATTCACCAAAAAAATACTAAAACTGGAATTTGCTACCTGAAAAGCTCCGGCAGTGCAATTTCTTCCTTCTGCAAGTGCAGCTGTGTGCAAATCATATCAAAAGCTGTTCATGAAAGATGCCTCGAGATAAAAATTTGGACAGGGAACCCTGGATTCATGACTGGATTACACTGCAGTTTTCCTGCATGGCTTCAGACAGTCCAGTTTACTCTCTGTGTCTAAGACTCCCACCGCTAACAGAGGGATAACAGCATTTCTCTTTCTCACAGGACCTATGCTGCAGGTAAGTGCAGCACTAAAAGTTGTAGGGTCATTGAACACCAGAGTATGGAGGACAGAGATGTGCTTTAGAGCTTTGCTGAGCAGGAAGTAGTTAAGAAAGCCTTTTCAGAAGAGGAGCAATGCATAACTATTTTATAATGGCTTTTTTCCTCTGTATCTACTATACATAGAAAATACCTTTGGTAGTATTTTGGGCGAGGACATGAAAATGTGATCTTATGTGTTACCTATTTTTCTCTTCCACTTTTAAAGGGGCCCTACTTAATTATCCTCAGTCTAATTAAAAAGGAAAAAGAAAAAAAAGTCAGAGATTTCAAAGTTTTCAAAGTAATTTCAAGTATCTCTAATGTATGCAATGCATGTCTGCTTAACGAAAGTATCAGATTTTTTTATACATATATATATATAAAACATAAAATGAGCATTATATCATTTCTTACTACTTGGAATACTGCCAGTGAACCACACCATCTACTTTTAAGTCATCCAAGAGAGAGGATTGCTCATATACTGCTTCCCAGGCAACTGTGACAGGAAGGAGGGAAGGAAGAAAATGAGGATCTCTATTTTTTTTTTAGTAGATATCCATCTCTGCTTCAAGACAGTTGTCTATTTCTAAAAAAATGCAGTTTATAGGAGCTTCTCAATGATTTGACTGTTAGAGACAGTCTTCGTGGAATGTGCAGAATGAACTTTGAGGGACCTGATTAATGAATATTTCACAGAGTACTGAAATATGTAATGTACGTTACCCTGAATGTGCATGAACATACACACATGTATTTATATGCACATTTATGATTTTTGTAGTATTTTTGAAAATCAAACACCCAAATTAACTTGCACTTCACCATAAGCTCCAGATATATAAACCCACTTAGTATTACCTATTGTTGTTGGGTTTTTTTTAAATTCAAAATATTTCAATGCCACTATTGTTCTGTTAACATAATGACTTCATGTCTGTTATCTATTGGGTCACTTTTAATTTAATTCTCCTCTCATCATGCAAATAACTAGCAAGGTCCACAATTGTGAAGTATTTCTGATTATAAAATAAAGCAATAAAGACAAAAATCAGTAGAAGACTGGCTGAAGTGAATTTATAAATTGCTTGAAGTGCAAACCTGTCCATTTAACTTTTAAAAACATTCTTTTTTATTCTGTTTGAAAACACTGTCTGTGATTAGGAAAGCCATGAATTTAAATAATCCTTATCAGTCTGAGAAATTAATAACTTGAAAAATATATCAGGGAAAAAGTTGAAATGGTACTCTCTTCCATCTTCTTCTAGAAGAATTCATTGGAGGCTTTCTGCCAAAATTAGAACTGGAGAGGAAGGCAGTGCTAAATAGATAAACAAACCTAGAAGGTTTCAAAAAATAACTGTTCCTTGATTTTCTAAATACCATATTTGAGGTGGATTCAGAAGTAGAGCCTCTGCTGTCTCATTATTTCCCCCATCTATGACTTGCTCTGGAAATTAAAAAAGTATCAAAAAAGGGCCTTTTCAGATCTTATTGAAATGAATATTTAATCTGATTCAAATTAAATCAATGGAGTTGCTAGCATCTCTCAAGCCAGACTTTATTGTTTTGCAAGGATGAATGCTTATTCCAATGCAGACATGGACCGCCTTACTAACTCAGTTTGAATGACAGTTCACACAGGGGACTTGCAGGAAAAGAGGGGAGAAAATCCTCTTCCCTGAAGATGGGAAAACCATGCTCTGTTGTCCTTGGGGAAGTCAGCCCTGGTATGGCAACTTGGAGAGGCACAGGTTGCTTGACCCTGCAGATGCTCACACCCTGGGCTGCCCAAAATACCTTGCGGAAGTACTGTGGTACACCAGGAGTAAGGCTAAAATACCTTTGTTATCTGCTGGGGCTCTCTGTTGTGCAGCACGGTCAGAAATTGTTTAAATTGCAGCAGAAGGATTAGCCAATACCTGTGTGCAGGATATGTAGCAAACAGCTCTGCAGCAAACACCTATCTTCAAGTTTGCTTTTCTCTGTATCCAAGCCTACTTGTGTACAAATGAGTGCAGTGGAGTCCAGGCATTTGATACAGAGCTGCAGGAGTGTTGCAGAAACCTGTTTTTCATCTAGCAACTTGAGGGAGAGGGTGAGGATTTAACTTTGAGGCATCTGATGTGTGACAGGGTAAGCTGGTGGCAATGTCTGTGGGATAGTAGTGGTGGATGCACACTCTCACTTTACAGGGTGTTAGGTTTTCTATAGGCTTAATAAAGAATCACAACATCACAAAGAAATTTGGTGGGAATGGACTTTTAAAGGACATCCGGTCCAACACACCTGCAATGAGTAAAAACACCTTCCACTAGACTGGGTTGCTCAGAGCTCCTCTAATCTGCCCTGAATGTTTCCATGGATAGAGAGAATCTACCACCTCTCTGGGCAACATGTGTCAGCATTCTCATGGTAAAAACTTGTTCCTTTTGTATC
>VXBQ01004836.1:19125-31706 GCA_013400175.1 Phainopepla nitens
AGACTAGGAGTAGTTTTGCTTAAAGAAACACATTCGCAAGTGACATATTTTATATATATGTAAAATGATAAAAAAAATTGCATGTCTAGTGCATAAAACCTATAAGGATAAGTGCACATCTTACCATTCTAGCAGCAATAGGAAATGAGTCAACTGTTGCACTGCTGAATTTGCTTCTCCTCTAAATTCTTCACAGGAATTTGTTGGCCAAAGTTATCCTGGAGATCACTGGAGGTCCAGTTGCTTGGCTGAAAGCTTATTGTGAATCTTGAGAAGAGTTAAAAAAATGACTGACTTACAGAGAAGGGAATTCCACTGGAAAAGGTTCGGCTGAGCTCAGGGTTGTTTATATAAGGAAAAATTTACTCAGAGACCATAAAGCAATCTTTCTGCAAGCAGTGTCTCTGGTCCTGTCATAAGCACTCTGTGAAGGCACTTTGATATATAGGTCAGGTCACACAAGGTATTTCCCACCTTTATGTGGGACTGGATTTCCAGCCTAGGAAAGTTTAAAGTATTTCATTTATCTAAAAATAATAGCAAAAACAGAGCAGGAGGACAGACTTTGCTACACTGACAATCAAAGCACATTCCCAGGTGCCCCAGGCTTGTATGGCCCAGCTTTGAAGTTCAGGTTCCTTCCTGCTGCTGTTACGTAGCTCAGGTAGATTAGCAAAAATTTTTTGCAGCTTGCAATTGCTCTCCCAGAGTTACATTCCCAGTTTAAGCCTCATGTGGATGAGTAGAAGTCATTAAAAAATGCTTCGTGAATTAACTAGACAGAATAAAATTTCATTTAAATTTTATTATTTTAATGTGATCAGTGTTGCAGAAATACTTCAGAAACTTAAAGCAGTGTTAAGCAAAGAAGTCTGTAGAACTTCTTTCATTCATTCTCATGGCAGAAAACTGAGCTGTGATTAAAATCTTGCTGCAAAACTGGAAATGGTGTCATGTTTTCAGCCCTAGACCATACACAGATCAAACTTATATTAAAATTAGGGAAAAAACAGTGTGCATTCTGCACAACATTAACGACTAATATTTGAAATAAAATTAGAAAGTGAAAAGTAAGAATAGGTTGATCATCTGTCACACAAAACTTTGAAGTCAGAGAAATGCAACACAAAGGAAGGAATCTTTATTAGAAACTGCTTGATGCACTCATAAAACTACTAGAAAGACATATTCTTTGACAAGTATCTTTTCAGTACTTTTTAGGAAAAGTGCCCAGTCAAAGCGTGTTTTTCCATTATTTGAACCCAGGAGCTAAAGTGAGTTAGGTGCTATAGGTTTTCAAAAGAAACTGCAGCAAATGCATTATGCTAGATCCTGCTTAAGTACAGTGATACATATAAATCTTTGATCTTTCAAATATTTCAGGATCAAAGTATTCACTGTTTTGGATATAAACCTGTGCTAAAATCAACTGATTTTAGCTCTGACCACAGAAAAGAACTGGGTACAAATGACTTTGAACTGATGTCACACCAGGTAGTCTGTGCACTTTTGAGTTAATCAGCATGTCTTTGAACTTAATTTCTTTTCTGTTGTATGGTCTGGAATAAATAGCAGCTACTAATAATCTATTTAAAACTCATTTTTGTGCTACGCTGTAACAGAGAGAGAGAGGGAGGGAGAGGGAGAGATGAACAGAAATACATGACTGTGTGTATTTGTTCTCCTTACTCTTCCTAATATATACATAAAAAAAAAAAAAAGTCACATCTAGCACCCTGGTTACCAGTTTTTCTTAACTGGCAATGCTTCATCCTAAATCAAGCATTCACAGTAGTATGAATTAATTAATATTAAGAAAACACAAGAAAATTCTGCAATGGGTCATTTTTGTTATCAGTGCTTATTTGGTCATATAAAAACAGTTTGAAGTTTTAGAGGGAGGGAAAAGGAATTGCTTTCTTGTCTTTAAAGGGCAATTCTCGTGAAAAAATCAGCCCAGAGCTGTACAGAAAAAAGCTCTGCATAAACCGTTTGAAAGTAGGGTGCTTGCTAGACTCCTGGACCCAATGAAAATTTTGATCATCACTAATCAATGAACAGAAATGTTACACTTCTAAGGTTTGTTTTTATAAATGGAAATAGGAGAATATTAGAAAAAGTAGTAGAGAAGCTTTATTGACCTCTCAGCACATATTCCCCCCTTTCTCTAAATAACACCGGCCCCAAGCACCTGTGCCCTCGCCTCACTTTCGATGTGATTCAGGAGTGCTAGGTCCACACATGCTTCCTGCTGAGTATCACTACCCTTTCCAATACTGGGCTTGTGTCCTCCAGCACATAGTTGCTGAAAAAAGTAATTGGAGCACTGACCCTTTTCTGCTTGTTGCAGTCCTTGCCAGCACTGCTAGCTTCATTTTGGTGTGCCCTTGGTGTGGGCACACAGATCATGGACTTTCCTGACCATGCATGACAAGCCTTCTGAACAATCCCAGCAGCCCTCTTTGTACCTGGTTTGATTAAGGTTATATAGAAAGGTCCATGTTGGTGTACCTGCTACATGTACAAGGTTTTTAAGGTTTACAGGTCTCTCTGCATCATCTCTGAATCCTTGTGAATGTGTAAACATAAGAATGCCCATTCAGTCATGGATGCAGGAAACAAAGGATAATAGCCAGAGAGGCTGGCAGTACAAAGACTCTGTTTCTTAGGAAATTGTCTCCAGGAATCGTTTCCTCTTACTCAACTACTTTATATTACCCTCCAAAGCAAAAACAAGGGGAAAAAATGCTTTAAGTGAGAGGAAGTTGCTAAAGGAAATACACATACATCACCCACAAAAAAATACAGATCATTATAAACTCAAAGGCTCTAAAACCTGAAAGGATTTAATCTTTGAAAAATGCTACCTGGATATGGACTTGTATTTTGGATCTTGTCTGAAGTATTTCTCATTTAGGAAATTTTATTTCTAATTTTATTCCTCCTCATGCATTCTTCAGAACAGAATTCAATGAGTGGAATAAAACCTAACCTGAGGGAATGAGCTGAAGTATGTAACTTTGAGAAGCTTGTGATTCAGTGTACTCTTGGACTGGAAGCATAATCACTGATCAGGCACATAAGACTCATCTATGAGCAGCTCAGTGTATGAGATGTCATTGTTGAAAAACATTGCACTCACAAGAGCCTTTCAGTGCCTCTTTATTGCTTGAACCTTACACTGCTGAGTTCTCCTCTCTTTTAATATAAAAGATTAAACATAGCACTAAGTTTTTCTACAAAAAAAAAAATAAAGGTAGCTTAGTCCATTTTGTCTTGCTTGTCTATCTGTGGTTCCTTAAAGACATGCAAAGTTTGACTGAAGTGCCTGTTTGTCCAGAACGAAAGCTATTTCAACTCTTTCAGGTTTGTCAGCAATGTCAGAGAGCAAGTAAGTCAGGGAAAGGAAAAAAAATGCAATATTTCAGCTTAGGGCTATGTAAACAAGCTCTTAAATATATGATTCATGTACCTCATTCATCTACAACTGTTTGTACTACGCTGACACACTTCTGTAACACTAAGTAAATTATTAGGGCATTTGGCATTTGTGGTTTTCCTTCCTAATGCTTTTTCTACCACATCCCCTGAAAAGACAATTTATTCCAAGATTCCATGCCCAAACACTTACTGCATTTCATTGCCTGTTAGATGTAATAAAATAAAACAAAACCAAAACCAAACAAAAATGCAAACAACCACCACCACCACCAACAACAACAAACCCTGAAAAAACCCAAAGAACAAACAAACAAACAAAAAAGATATTTAGATGGAAATTAGGCTAACTGAATTATTTAACAAACAGATGCTGCATGGAAATAATTTATTCTAAATGTGTGGAAAGGAGCTTTAGGGTTATGGTGATGTTAAGCCAAACAACTTTTCTTCCCTATATCTTTAGAGTTACCAAGCTACTGTCATCCAACTGAGTAGCAAAGTGAGAATAACATATGTTCTTCTCTGAAGTCAATTATAAGCCTCTTCAGGTCCTACTGGCTTGTGTTTTAATTAAACTGGTTAACTAGAAAGTGAGATGAACTTGAGCTAGCTGCTGCAAGTGCATAGTGTAGTAAAAGGTTCAATAAATCAAAAGTGAGAGAGTGAGTGTGCATGCCTGTGAGGAGGATTTGCCTGGAGGCAGGCAAAATCTTTAATGCTTTTAAAATGATGGAATATTTAGGTGGGAAAAGTTCCATTACCATTAAGTCTAACCATTAACCTAACACAGCCAAGTGCAACACTAAACCACATCTCTTAGTATCATATCTATATCTGTTTTTAAATGTCTCCAGGAATGGTGATAACCCACAGGGAGTCTGTGCCAATGCCTGGCTAACATTTCAGTGAAGAAATTTTGTCTAATAATCAGTCCAAACCTCCCTGTCACATCTGAAGACCTTTTAGTCTCATTCTTTGCCTTGCTACTTGAGAGAAGACAACAACCTCCACCTGGCTACTACCTCCTTCCATGTATTTATACAGAAATGCCTCCTGTGAGCCTCTCTCTTCTCCAGACTAAACAACCCCTGTTGCCTCATTTGCTTCTCATATAATTTGTTTTTCAAACTCTTCACCAGCTGTGTTGCCCTTCTTTGGACATGCTTAATGGAAATATACAACAGGGTCATAAAAATAAAGAGAAGCAACAGGATAATTTTTGAAAATTCCATATTCTAGATCAGAGGAGAAACTGGAAGAGCTACAAGTAACATACTGTGGCATGATAACCACTACAGAGTCATGGGATTTTATTAGTGGCTTAGCTCTTGAGTGCTTTTCAACACTGGGACATGATTTGTCAAAAAAGTACATGCTCTCTACACTCCTGAAAACATGAGCTGGGGATGTGCTGAATGTCTCTGGGCAGGGGAGAGTAAAAGAGTGGGAGGCCATGTTATACTATGGAATACACTAAAAAGAAAAGTGAGGGCTCATTGAGTGGCCAACAATGTGAACAAATAATGTACCACAGAGAGAAATTTGAAATGTTCAATGACTTTTTTCTTAATTTAAAACAAACTTGGTAATTATGATCAGATTTTTAGTCAGATAACAACTCCATGTTGTTATTTGATGATAACAACATGGAGTAAGAACTTGAGACAGAAGAGAGGGAAAATAGTAAAAAGAGTATTAAATTAGGGAGTTATTTGAGCCCACCTAAGCTGACTGTATAGTGCTACCAGAGGAAGCTGAATTAGTTCCCTAAGCATTACTGATTACATTCAAGAACTCAATAAAAAAAGTGCAAAGAATGTAAGAGAAAGAAAAAACGTGTTAAAGGGTACAGACAACCTTAAACTCATTAAATGAACAGTCACTGGAATAAATATTATATACCTAGATCAGATGGGAAGTGTGCACTGGATGAGTGGACAGTGAGATTAAGAACTGCCCAAACAGCAGATCTCAGAGGGTCATAATCAGTGTCATACCGGCTCCAGTTGGAGGCCTGTCACTTGTGGTGCTCCCCAGGGTTCAATAGTGGGCCCAGGCGTGTTTAACTTCTCCATCAATGACTTGGGTGAAGGGGCAGAGGCCTCTCAGCAATTTCACTGACAACACAAAGCTGGGAGGAGTGGCCCATAGCCCAGAGGGCTGTGCAGCCCTTCAGAAGGACCTCAGCAGCCTGGAGAGATGGGCAGAGAGGAACCTTCTGGAATTCAGCAAAGGCAAATGCAGGGTCCTGCAGCTGGGGAGGAACAGTCCCAGGCACCAGCACAGGCTGGGGGTGAGCAGCTGGGGAGCAGCTCTGTGGAGGAGCTGGGGGTTCTTGTTGACAACAAGCTGTCCCTGAGCCAGCAGTGTGCCCTGGTGGCCAAGGCCAGTGACATCCTGGAGTGCATTAAGAGGAGCATGGCCAGCAGGCTGAGGGAGGTGATCCTGCCTTCTACTCAGCCCTGGTGAGGCCTCACCTGGAAGGCTGTGTCCAGTTCTGGGCTCCTCAGTAAAAGAGACATGGAGCTCTTGAAGTAAGTCCAGTGGAGGACAACCAAGAGGATTAAGGGAGCATCTCTCTTATGAGGAAAGGCTGAATTGGGCCTGTTCAGCCTTGTTAAGAGACTGCTGATGTGGGATCTCATCAATTTCTGAAAGTATCTGAGAGGAGCATGTTAAGAGGGTGAATCAGGTTTCTCTAAGGGGTGTCAAGCAATAGGACAAGAGGTAATGGCTAGAAACTGATCCACAGGAAGTTTGAACTGAAGAACTTTCTGTACAGGTGCCCACACACTGCAGCAGATTGCCCAGAGATCGTGTGGAGTTCCTCTCACTGGAGATATTCCAGAACTGTCTAGACTCTCTGCTGTGTGCTCTCGGGTGACCCTGTTTGTGCTAGGAGGTTGGAGCAAATGACCCACTATTGTTCCTTCCCATGTGACCCTTTCTGTGATTTTTGAGAGCACGGTCTTAAATGGCAAATTTATTGGGCAAATTAATCTGAGAGGAAATGCCAACAAAGTAGAGTTTATACTATCATGATATACCAGTCAATGCTTTCATAAATCAAATGGAGACATGAGTCAAAAATGGACAGACGGAAGACATGTCAAAAATGTTTGCATTATCTTAAGTGGACATCAAACTGAAATTTAGCTAGTTATCAGTTGTAAGGAAGTATATAGTATAGTGCAGTTGATCCCCACATAAATGACAACTTTGAATTTGCTTTCTTGAGTAAGCATCATTGCTCTTAGACTCCAAAGACTCACAGTTTCTTACAGTGATCAGAGTATTTTTGGACAAAGGAATGACTAAAAACATAGACTAATTTGGTCTAATCTAGATTAGATTAGATTAGATTAGATTAGATTAGATTAGATTAGATTAGATTAGATTAGATTAGATTAGATTAGATTAGATTAGATTAGATTAGATTAGATTAGATTAGATTAGATTAGATTGTCCATAAATAAATAAAAACCCAACTTCCCACATACCCATCTTGTACTATTTTCTTGCTGCACTGGTTTTAGCTGCAGGGCTACATATCTATTCCAGCATCCTGGACCACAGAAAATCTACCTTCATATACTCTCTGAGGCCTGGTGTCCCCTTCTTACTTCTCTCAACAGTCATGTCAGGATATGGAGAGGCCAAACCAGCTTTGTGCAATTAACAAAGTTCCTCACACTGTTCCCTGTTATGAAAAACACAAGGTTCCCCGTGATGGAGTCATCAGACTTAGTGTCTGGTTCTCCCTGGAAAACCAGATGGTTTGGAAATATGTCCATATGAAAGGTGGACAAGAAGTCGTGGGCATTGCTTGTGGGACTTGGAAAGGACTGAGACAACTGAAAGCACAAAGAGAAAGATAAAGGTAGGCTTCCCTGTGTGACTTACAGTCAGTTGCTCTGAAGAATGTTTGTTATGTGCAATCTGAGCTGACTTTGTATTGAAGGCAGCAGCTTTGTGCCACTCACATAGAACTGTATGTGCTCTGTGCTCTGCAGCACATAGGGTGGAATGTGGGGAATGAGTGAGGGCAGGGCAAAGGGAGACATGTGAGCCAGGAGTGGTGGGAACTGTACAGCCGGGGAGGTGTCCTGAAAACAAATAACACACCTTCCCCCTTGGCTTTTCTCTGTGTCTGTGTAAAAGGCTGTGGGACAGAAGTAATGGTCATCCAGAAATGTGACAGCAAGCCAGACTGAGCTGACAGGGAGGTGAAGGGAACAGAGTATGTATGTATGTATGTAGGACCTACAAAGCTGTGGAACAGCAGTGGATGTCCACTTCCATGTGATCCCAGCGGCAAGGATCTATGCTTCTCACTCAAGCTGCAGGAAAGTAGTTGCTTGGTAAATTTATGTTGCATGACAGCCCTCAGTCCTGAATTCATCCAGCTTCCTTAAAGTGGGGATCACAAGCAAGCTGGATCAATTCTGGAGTACAGCAGGGATGATTCAAGTTCATCAGGACAAACACAGCTTATACCCAAGGAGAGAGAAATGTCCCCTTGATACTGTCCTAGGGCAGTCGGTACTCCTGGCCATTGTGATGCTCCTGGTGAGGCAGTACAACTCTCTACATCCCATGAAGTGTCTGAATAGATGTCCAATAGCATCTCTTTGCACAGGAGGGCATGTTGCTACAGCAAGACGTGCTGGCAGACACCAATGTCAGCAGAGACAACCCTGCTCTCCCTCTGGGACATCCACACTGCAAGGAGGGAGGTGAAGGGGTTATGAAAAGCCCAGGAAACCTTCTGTTCTGAGCTGCTTCCCTACATCATTCACTGTAAAGACATTGATGATAGTAAGAAAAACCTGCCTTGAGGATGCTTAGGCAGGGATGCTCTTACAGGGCAGTATAGATACTGTACTGTGAGTATTTATAATTCACAGCTCAAGTCTTTAAGCAACAGAGTGAGATGGAAACTTTTACTCCCACTTCCATATTTATGCAGTCATAATTTACAGTTTGTTTCCTTACATGCACTCACACAAGTCCAAAGCATTAAATTATTCATAGGCGTTAACAAGTACTTAAAAGAGCAAGACCTGTTAATGATCACATTTTTTCTCTTACAGCCATCCAAGAGTGCTCTAATACTGATATTACACCTTTTCTTCCTGAACTGTCACTTCATCAACTTACTTTCTCTTCTTTTTTTGCCAGACTTAATCACATCTCCCATGTGTTGCAACTAAAATCTGAATATTTCCAGTGCCTCGTGCTTTTTCCAACTTCAGCAAGCAAGACACTATTTTAAGAAAGAGATTAACCTTTTCTTCAATGTTGACTTAGACATTTTTCTACTTGTTTCTTAATACAGTAATAAATGAAAGATAATCAAAGGTAGCAGCCAAACCTATGAAAATCACCCAAATCTTTTTGTTCAGACATGACCTTCACAATTAAATTCCTACATGATATTACTTTCACCTCTCCATATAAAAAGCAAGATTTTCCAAAGTGCAGAAAACCACCCAATGAAACCTTGTGAGATTGTTGATATGTTGTAAAATAAGAATATAGTGTGTTAGCCAGTCTCAGACTGTTGGTTCCTTGAAGCCATTACCATATACTTCTTTTTTGTGGAAGAATGATTTTTAGGGAGTTCTGAATAGCTATTTAAATGAAAATAAATTATATTGGGTGAAATTGTGGAGCCTTCTTGTTCTTTGATCTTGGTAAGTATAATCCAATTATCTGCAATGGTATTTTAGATTAAGTACTTTCAGATTTGGCCTCAATAACAATAGCAATGAGATATTTTAAGATGAGATAAATAATCTTCTTAGTTTTGCATACCCCTAGTCCCACCACTGATCAGATTACTTGTGTCTACCTGTTCTCTGTTTCAGGAGACTGATGTTCTTGTTCATAATATAGAAAAGTTTCTATTCTATTCACTTCATTAAATAGTACTGCTCAAGTTAAAAAAGATAGCTAAAATCATCCCAGTATAAACTGAGAACTCTAATTTTAATTAAGGACCAATCCTTGATAAGCAGGAAAGCCACTAGCCTGTGACACTTGAGTTTCAATTGTGTCTTTAAGACGAAGCCTGAAGTCTCTAACTTATTGTGAGAGCTAAAATTCTGTTTTTTCTTTTATATTTTATTAGTGCTTTCTGCACATAATACCTATGGTCCAAATTTTGACACTTCAAAGATAGTGCTGAAAATGGGGACAGCTGATAAGAAAGTTCATCTGTATGATATTCAGTCTTAGGTGCAGAGTCTCCTGACACGTTCACAACTTTCCCATTTCTCTGGGTTGTCACATGTGGAACTAGGTGAGCACTTCAACTAAGTTTTTTTGCAGAGGTGCATTGATTTTGCTCACTTTTTAAAGGGGAAGTATCCTTTCCCAAGGTCCAAGGGTTTGCTCTCTGCTCTTCTCCATTTAGGGAATAAAACCTCTTTCAGCCTGGAAGAAGCATGGCTGCCTTCTAGGAAAGTGTTTGAAGTACTTCCACAATGCAGATGAGGTGAGAGGAGAGTGTGCATGTAAGAATGAGTTAATTAATTTTGTTACAAATAAGAATATAGATTGTTGGGTTCATGGACTGTTTTTACCTGATATTACAATGGCTGTTGGAAGCTAGCACCAAGATTTTAAAAACATCCCTGGGCCATCAATATGAAGACAAATGAAAAGGAATTATATGGCAGCTATGATTGAAATAAAAGATTCCTTGCCTTCCTTCTGCCTTTAAACACAGATCACAGCTCCCACATCCCCCTAATTTTCAGGACTCTTTTGTTCAACTAAGAAGTGAATTCAGGCAGTCTCCCTTGAGGATCTTCCAGTAGACTAGCTGCTAGTTTCAGTGTCTTCTTCTGAGAAGGACAAAACAGGGGCTGCCCACTAAACCTTGGTGAGAACAGCAGAGGAAGGGAATTTGAGATGCACTATCACATAGGTCTAGCACTTTTCTTAAGGAGACAGAACATCTGACAGCCAAAAGGTCAGTCAAAATCATGTCCATTTGGAATCTACCATCCAGTAAGGCAAAGTTGAATAGTTCACGTAATGTTTTTTACCCCCATTCATTGCAACAAAATACAGAGTGTGAAATGGTTCTTATCAGAACATACAACTGATGAGAGGAGCAAAGTGTGTTCCTTTTATCTCTCATCTTGTTAAAGGAGCACACAGCAGATACACTCTTCCTCTGCTCATAACCAAAACTCAATCTTAGATGCCTTTTACGATATCATCCTTCTCATAACATGCTCTTATCTGATATCTTCCTCTTCTGCAGGACTGCAAAAAGTCACTTGCTGAATCACAGGTTGTCCTTAAGAGGGACAAGTCTTTTCTAAACCTGGAGAAGGAACAACAGCCTATTTATTTGAATTACTAGAAATATTCTTTGGAAAAAAATGTGCCAGTTCTTCTAGCTTCATTAAGATTCCTTAACATAATCAAAAGCACAAAACCAAACCAGTGATGCTTCCCCACATATACTAGGTAAACAAATCCTGATTTTCCAGGTACATTTGATGGAAGTGAAATTGACGCTAAACCTAAAGTATTGGCTGAATAAGACTGAATGGAAATACAGTTTTCTTCACTATCAATTGTTTGAAAATATTCTTACAAAAAATAATTTTTTTAAAGATAGAGTGAAAACACTGTAACCATGTGAAAGTAGTATAGCTATATAACATTACTGTCTCCCTCTGATAGAGTGGAAATCAAATCTTCACATGGATTGACATGTACATAAGTTGCATTTCTGCAGGAATTTTAAATAGTGACACAAAATTTTCACCTTGCCATCTACATTCATATACTAATTTCCATTTTCTGGTGTAATTTTTCATGTCATTATCACTCTATGTGTTTTCTTTTTATACACTGCATTCACTTAATTTCTCCCTTTCATTTTACTTCCTTTGATACCCTAACAGCTGGGTTTAAGAAAGTGTCGCTTTTATTTACTGTCGCTACAGGCAAGGAAATTAGCACCTTGATGGGAGGCGTACTACATGGAGCATATAGACATTACAGAGCTCTTAAACACATTTCACTTCACTGTGATTAACAAAATTTAAACCAGGCATCAGCCACTTCCTTTTCTCTCTACGCTGCCTTTGTAGAATGACAGCCATAGAAATGTGTATTATGAAAAATAGCTCAAGCCTCACGCTTGGTATTTTTGTCAGAGGACAGCAGCAATAATGAACTTTCTTTTCCATATACGACTTGAGACCAGAGGAATAATGTACCAGTCAACCTAATGTGTTTTAGTCAATTCTCCATTGCAGCAACAATGGTTACCTCTGAAATCTCCCAAAGTTAACTGCAGTTAGAGCTTAAGGGCTGGATCATGAGCAATGTCAGGGGCTGAAGGGACAAGAAAGAAGACCATATGTTTCCACCTTCAGNGAGAGACTGAAATGGTAATGATTAATGACTCAAACAACTGGCTATGTGTGAAAGTAGTGGGTGTTTTGCTGAAGCCAGGTTTGCACCACACAGCCAACAGGGAGGAGGAGAGGTTTTGAGTGTGTGATGGGGAAGCAACTAATGTGTGTAAGAACAGTTCAGGTGCAGAGGGAGTGTGCACCCATCACTGGAGAATGACTGTGCAAACTGCCCTTTGTTTTAGCAACAACTGGAGTTGGACCCAGATAAGGCAAGAGGCTGATAAAAAGCATATCCCACTAAGTGAGATAATGCATTTTTTATCATGCCAATGTCCTCCATGCACAACTGGATCAGGTATGAAAACTCTTCTCTGGGGAGGTCCAGGATATTTCACGTGAAAACCTGAAGGTATCTGGCCCTTCTGATGGGCCATAACTGGTGCCACCACTCTGATATGAGAGGCAGCTGTCATGTCTTAGAAGGTGTCATAGACCACCACCGTCCCCCAAAGTGCCTCTAGACTCACTTCTAGAGCCTTCTACCAGAGGACTTCACATGACCCACAGTGTTGTATTAGATGGTGTAAAACACCCACACCCCCAGGGGTGGTGCCTGGGTGTTCCCATAAACCTGAAAGTATATTAACCCATTGAACTCTTTGTTTTATGGGCTTCCCCTGCCCCTGGCAGATCCAGACCGTGACCATCACTTCAACCAGCAAAAACTGATATTGCAACAATCAAGTCTTGTCG
>VXBQ01004838.1:0-15726 GCA_013400175.1 Phainopepla nitens
CCGCCTGGGCCTGGAGCTGGGCAAGGTGGTCACCAAGAAGTTCAGCAACCAGGAGACATGGTGAGGCGGGGCGGGGCGCGGCCGCACTACAGCTCCCGGCAGGCCGCGCGGCGCTGCGGCGCTGGGTGCCGCGCGGCTTCCGCGCGGGGGTGACGNGGCCGTGCCGCCAGCGGGCCCCGCCTCACGGCGCCGGCCCCACGCGGGCTCCTGAGCTTGGAGCTCCGTGTGAGCTGGCCGCTGCGGCAAGTGTTGGAGCGGCGGAATTCGCCACCCGAACCTTGTCCCCTCCACCCCAAAGCCGCGAGCTGATGGGACAGCTTGTCTGGGAGTTAAACCTACACTGATTAGGCTTTTTCATGCTTAAATCTACACTCTGATTATTCGAGGGTTGATAATTTTGTGTTTAGCATGTAGCTGGTACCTTCAAACTACTCTGAGGAGCTTCAGAGTCTTAGAAAGTACTGGTAGAATTCTTAAAGAAAGAGAAGAGGCTCACACCCCCGCACATCCCACGGTGCCTTTGAAGCCGTGCAGTCTGTTTCCTTGAAGCTTTAAAACCGAACATTCGCCTTGTTTTATGTATCTGTGCCTTAAAAATCTCGCTGCCATCCTACGTAAAGCTAAAAAAGAGGTTTAAAGTTGTTCAGAGCTGCATAAGCTTGCTTTAGAGAATACACACTCACCATGTATACACCACAGAGTATAACACGAAGAACCTTGATTGTTCCAACCCACTCTTTCTGGAAACAGCTTTTTGTTTTTTTTTTCCACGGAAATCCAGGATGTACATGTGACGTACAATATTATGTTTCTCTCACATGGATATTGACTGTAAAATCAATAGTAGGTAGTACAAAGAGTTGTAGAGGAGTTATAAAAAGTTCTGTTTGATTTACAGCCCTTGCACACTGTTCTCATTGTTTCTTATTAACTGCCCTAACCCACCTAGCTGGCTGGCCAGCAGGTTCCTATGTCAGCAGGTAATGTGACTTGAAGACGTAAAAGACATCTAATTTACCCCCATAAACTGACAGCAAGTGCTTCCTCCAAAGAGTAAGACTGTTTCAACAGAATAATTCATAGACTTTTGTACCATAAGTATCTTAAATCACCCTGATATTGGAGATGACACTTGTGTGCTAATTACTGATAATCAGACACTTCCCCAGCAGAGAGTTCTCATTGACTGAAACTCTCCAGGAGAGATGGATGCATCCTCTAAGTCAGTGGGCAGTAAAGATGACAGCAGCTTGCTGGTGGATACTGAACAGTAAGGCTGTAGATAGATAACAGTCATCAGAAAAAGTCTGAAGAAGAGATCAGAAAGGTCAGGGAAGGAAATACTAGAATTAGAGCTCTACCCTGAAGGGGTAAATGAAGTGGTTTCTTTCCCACTCTTTTTGATGGAGGTGTCTCCATACCGTGCCCTGGAGCTGGCATTTTGCTGCTGGCAAACAGGACCTTTGGCTTGCATTCAGGCCCTTCATCAGCAGGGATTAGTGTGCATTGCTTCCAGGAGGAAATTAACCCCAAAAGCCTTTCCAGAGTGAAATGCTGGAGTGCGTCTCTGCTGGAGGCACTGAATGGCTGTTATGACTCTCGAGCTGATAATTGACCACGGTGTTGATTTGGGAGCAGTTTGACCCCACTCTGTCTGGTGGCTGGCCGTGGTCCTTGCACCTTTGTACACTGCTGCTTTTAGATTTTGTGCTTGTGATTCCAGGGGAGCAAGGCCTGCTCTGGGGTGTTTACATGCTCAGCTTGTGTTGAGATCAAGAGTACAGGCTGAGTGCTTTTAGCCTTACTGGCTGGACCATTAAATCTGATCAGTGAGCGCGGTGAAACAGACAGAGAACAAATAAACAGCAGTGTTCTGCTCAACAGCCTCGATTGTAGGCACTGTCACCCCCAGACCCGTGGGAATGCAGTGCCTGGGTTGCTCTGCAGGCACAGGCAGTGGCTGGGCTTTCATTTGTGTTTGGCTGCAACTCTCTTCTCATCTGTTTGCAGCGTGGAAATAGGCGAGAGTGTTCGAGGGGAGGACGTCTACATTGTGCAGAGTGGCTGTGGGGAAATCAATGACAATCTGATGGAGCTCCTGATCATGATAAATGCCTGTAAGATTGCCTCAGCCAGCAGAGTCACAGCTGTCATCCCCTGCTTCCCTTATGCCCGGCAGGACAAAAAGGACAAGGTAAGGGATGTGGTAAAGGTTTCTGCAGGGAAGTTGAATGCACATCTTGAAAGCCTTGACTGCTGGAGAGGATTTAAATGAAGTTTTGTCGCCTCCTCTGAATATCCAGCCTCTCTTCATTTCGTTAAACTTCAGGACATTGCACTGCAAAATGATCTTTTCATAAAGATCTAATTCTTCTTGAAAATATGCTAAAGTCTAATCACTAGCTGATGGAAAGATGCAATGTTAATGAGTGCTCCTTTTAGTAACTGCTTGTGAATCACTGCCTGGAAGCAGAAGGCTGACATCTTGATGAAGGAGTTGAACTTGTCTTATACTGGCTTTTTTATCCTGTACCAGAGTCGAGCTCCAATCTCTGCCAAGTTGGTTGCAAACATGCTGTCTGTGGCAGGTGCAGATCACATCATCACCATGGACCTGCATGCATCTCAGATTCAGGTAGGAGCAAAAATCAGGAAAGGACTTAACCTGTTCCAGTCTGAGCCTCTTGGCTGCTTTGCAAGCTTTCCAGTCATCTGCTTTTTTGAGATACAGCAGTGATCAAGACTTGGGAATTTGGGACTGGATGGGCAATCCGGTAACAGGTTAACCTGTAAATGAAAGTATAGTTGTTCAGATGGAGTGTATTGAGTCTTGTGTAAATGAACTAGTAAATGATCACTACAGCTTTGTTGCCACACAGTGACACTGTTTATTCTTCACTAGACCTTGGAGGAATGTGAGATGGAGAGTGTCCTTAAATTCTGAGCAGAGCTTTCTGATACTTAGTGCGTTGTCTTGGAGAAAGGAGCAGTTAGTTCTGCCCTCAGGTGTCCTGGCACAGCTGCATTTGTGCTTTAGTTGGCCAGGACAGTGATCTGATAGCTTGCCTCTGGCAAGATGGGCAATCCCACTTGTATCCATTCAGTGCCACCCTCCCACACAAGCTGGCCTTGGTTCTCTCCCAGGCTGGTAGTGAAGTGAAAATCACTCATAGGCTTTGTTGGTTTATCAGCAAAATATCTCACAGAGCAACTGAAGTCATGACCTGGGCTGGGTAAGAAAACTGGGAAGAATATTTGCCAGGGAGAGGAGGGGCTGCAGGCTCAATTTGCTTTTGTTTCTCTCCGCCTTGAGCAAGTGCTCCAGACCAAAAAACCAACTCAGTGCAACTGAGAGGGGTGTGGCAGAGGGAAGGATGTCTGTTGTATTGCTGCAAAGGGTAAGGTAGCTACTGCCTGGTCAAGTGAGTGGGCTGGCTGTTGTTTTAACAGTTGGAAGTGCAGTTATTCACACTTCAGTATGATTTGCCCAGAAATACTGTCTCAGATGAAAAAAAAATCTGTGGAGGCACAACTGAGAAGGTTCTCAGAGCATGAAATAACTGAACCCAAGGGGGTCCCCCTCTTTAGGGGCTTGGAATTGGTGTGTGCCATAGGGGTGACCTTGCACCAGCAGCACTGAGGAGATTTAATGGGATAATTTGTGCATATGTGCTTCCAGCATGTGGCTGGTTTCAGCCTGGTTCTGTAGCTGCTGTGTTGCTGAGCACAGAAGGAACGATGGTGAGAAGGGTCTGTTACCCTGTACCTCGAAGCATTCCTCAGGAGTAGCTGCCCCTCACTCTCCTGCCTGTTTCTCCAGGGTTCACTTTTGGCATTTAGTGACCTGTGAGATTTGGAGAAGTCTGCAGGGTCACTGTAAAGTTATGGAACCAGCTGCATTAGTTTAAAGACAGATGTTAGTCAAGCCTGTTTTGTAGATGTGAACAGTCTGGGTAATGAGCTTTAGAGACTGCCTGTAAACAGGCAGCCAGCTGCTCTGGAAAGGAGTGCCTTTGCTGCAGGCTTTCTGCAGCCCCCAGGACAGAACTGGTTTCATTTTGTGGAGGTGTTAGATGTAAAGTGTTATTTATGCTGCTGAACTATTTCTAGCTCTGAAGACTTCTTACATTACTATTCTGTGTATCCCAAAGACTACTGCCCTTACATCAAGGGAAGTAAAAAGGAAAGCTGAAAGCTATGGAACAGTGATGATTGCATGTCTGATGGTATAGAAGGCTTCTTACAACTGTTTCTGGAATGGGACTTTCAGCTACATCTGCTCCTGTTGTCTTCCTTGCAGGGTTTTTTTGATATCCCTGTTGATAATTTATATGCCGAGCCTGCTGTACTGAAATGGATCAAAGAGAATATTCCAGAGTGGAAGAACTGCACCATTGTTTCACCAGATGCAGGTGGAGCCAAGAGGTGAGTTGTCAGATAGGTAGCTTGAGATGCTGCTTCTCTGTCTACTTCAATTCCTAAGAATATCTGTGAGCCTATTTTTAAAACATGTTGCTTCTGTCAGTCTGCCTTCTCTCAGACAGTCTGGGACAGCTGGTAAAAAGTGGTCAGATATTTTTCACAGGGAAGGTTTAGAAGGTTTCTTGGGCTACATGGAGGAATTAATAGCTTCTAGAATCACAGCTGCATCCCTTGGACTAAAACAATTGGTACAAGAGTATTTCTGCCAAATGAAGGAGGAAATAGTGTAGCTTACACCCCCATGCCAAGGCAAGCTTACTGCTGATTATTAATGATACATTTTTATGCAGGCTGCTTTCTTTGCAGAATTAAACTTAGTCTGTTGAGGCATTTTCTCACTTTATTACCCTGGATTTGAATATCTAGCAGTGATTTAGGCCTGCTGCCACTCTCCATCTTCCCTGAGAACAAGGAAGATAGATGGTTCCTTTCCAAAAAGCAGCAGCATATGCTGTAGCACATTTCTATTTCGGTAGCCCGACAATCTCCCATCTCCCTGCAGACAAACATGCCAGTTTGTGGGCAGCCCAGAATGTTCTCAGGTGCTTTTTAGGAGAACCTAGGCTGTTCCTTGATGCTTCTGTCTGAGAAGCATGTGGACAGTAGAGGGACACAGATGTAGTCTTTTATCCAGGGCTGTCACACCAAAATGTTGGTGTGTGATGTGATTCACATGCCTCAGAATGTTTTAAGTGATGTGTTTCAAACAGCCAAGAGACACTGACACTGCAGGTCACCGTGTCTCTTCTGTAGCTCTGTGTGGTCCATGGGTTGGGCAAGACCTTCTGTACATTCAGCTATTTCTGTAGCTTGTTGCATAACACAGTATATGAAGTGCCAAACCAGCCAGATATAATCTGACTCATGAAAAAAATATGCTCAAAAGCCTCTTATACTGAAATGGGTCGATCTTGGCAGTATTTTATGGAGATATGCAAAGGCAAGTACTTCAGTTTAGTTTAACAGTCCTGTGTAGGACTTCCAGGATGATAAGTCTGATCTAGTGGGGCTAAGAGTCTACTTATCTCAAGTGTAGAATTTCTTGAGGGCATGTGTGTTTTACTCCTTCCACTCTTAATGCTTTTCAGCTCTTTGCTATTCGTCAGTGTCAATATATAAAGTTAAGATCCCTCTAGTAAGGTTGTTCTGCAGTCTCTTCAATGGAAATAAATATGAGGTAGTGTATTTGCATCTCTTGGACGTGTAATCCTGCCACAATCTGTGCCAGTGCTTGTGTGCATGATGATTGAGTGCTTACAAGAGTGACAGTAAAGCCCTGTCATAGCACAACTTGTGCCTTTCCAGGGTAGTGTTACAAAGGTGACAACTTTCCAAGTGTTTGCATCACTTCAAGTTTGCTGACCTTGCTGGTTAAGGTGTGTTTTCAGCTTAAATGCAAAATAGTTTACAGTGGTCATGATGAAAGATGAGACCTATCTGCTGTCACTGAGAGAGATTAGATCAGAGGTCTCAGTTTATCTGCCTGAAGGGAAACTGAGGTGGCAGAGTGCCTTCTGTAAATTGCTTGGGAGCAGTAGCAGATGTGGTGACAGCGTGCTTGATACTGAAAGAGCTGTGATTGAAGCTGCTGTGTGGAGTTAAGCGTTGCTTGGGAACTGCTCTCTCTGCAGAGTGACCTCCATTGTGTGGAGTTAAGTGTTAAGTGTTGTTTGGGAACTGTTCTCTCTTCAGAGTGACCTCCATTGCAGATCGGTTGAACGTAGACTTTGCCCTCATTCACAAGGAGCGCAAGAAGGCCAACGAGGTGGATCGCATGGTGCTGGTGGGGGACGTCAAGGACAGAGTGGCCATCCTGGTAGATGACATGGCAGACACGTGTGGCACCATCTGCCACGCTGCAGACAAGTGAGTGGGGCTGACTGCTGCCTTCCCAGCCCAGGAACCTGCTCGGAGTGAACACTCTCTGATGGGTTAAGCAGATGATTTGCATGACAAGTTTCACAAGGCTCATGCAGTTTCTTGATTATTCATGTCATACAAAATAAGGAAAAAAAAGCCCAGTAAAAGTTCTTTCAGTGGGAATATGTAGAAGACCAGAGTGTCTTTTTTTTTTTTCTCTTTTTCTTTTCTTTTCAAGGGAGAAAGCAAAGTACAAGATCAACAACAACCATNTGTCTGGTCCACCAGCTGATTTTGTATTAGAAATAAGCTTTTCAGACTTAGTTATCATTTAGAAACACCAACATGTGCAAGATGGTCAACTGTTAAATACAGTATTAAATATTAGCACAGTATTTCATACTGTATTAAATACAGCATTAAAGTATTAACACAGTATTAAATATCTGCTACCTTGTGTAAGCAAAAATTACAGAAGGTGATTTGTATGATCTGTTCCAAATATTCCAGAGCTAAGAACAATGGGGTTTTTTCCGTGTGTGCTTTGCCTGTGCTGGATTTCATGGTACTTGTAAAACTGTTTTTTTCCCCCAAGTCAATAGAGAGGGGGAATTAAAGGTAGCCTGTTCCCTGAGCACATGGTGCTGTCTCCTGTCATGCTTACCATGTGCCCTGCACTTACGTCAGCTTAATATTTGTTGAGAGTTACTCATCCTTCTCCTTTACTCCCCCCTTGCAGGCTTGTGTCAGCTGGAGCCACCAAAGTTTATGCCATCTTAACTCATGGGATCTTTTCTGGGCCAGCAATTTCCCGGATCAACAATGCCTGTTTTGAGGCAGTTGTCGTCACAAACACAATACCCCAGGAGGACAAGATGAAGCAGTGCCCTAAAATCCAGGTGAGCTTCTATTTTCTGTCACTCCTGGGGGTGTTGGCTTTGTCTGTTCACCTGTTGGGGGTGGAAACCCCACAATACTGTGTAGTGCTGGCAGTGGTTCTGTTGGTGCTGCCATCAGCATTGCCTAGTTCTCTTGGCCCTGTTGCTGTGGGGTAACAGACGTGTTACACTGATACAAAGCAGCTGCTGTTCCAGTTCATCCCAAACAGTTCATTAAAGCATCTTCAGGGCTTGTTCTGCCTAGATCAGGTGTCTGATTGAATGGGGCCACGATGTAGGCAAGTAGTTGGATGTGCTGATGATGTGCAGTGCTGAAACTGAGGTAGGCAGGAACTTCAGGTGTTGGTGCTGACAGCTTTGTCGTGTATCTGTCACTTTATGCCCATATGAAAACTAAAAGCTGATAATGAGCCCCAGAATCTGCTGTTCAGCCAGTTCTCAATCCACTCATCCAGTGTACACTTCTTGAGTTTGCCTGTGAGGATTTCATGTGTCAGAAGCCTTGCTGAAGCTGACAGTATCCACTGCTCCCCTCTCACCCATCCAGGTAGCTGCTTCCTCATAGAAGGTCATCAGGTTGGTCAAGCATGATTTGCCTTTGGTGAATCCATGCTGACTATCCTGATCATATTCTTGTCATCCATGTGCACAGAGATGGCCTCCAGAATGAAGTGCTCTGTCATCTGTCCAGGGATTGATGTGAGGCTGACTGGCCAGTAATTCTGGGTTGTATTTGCTTTCTTCCAGTCTTCAGGCACCTCTGCTGATCTCCAGGACCTCTCAGAGTTGATCATGGGTGCCTGGCTGTGGTGTCTGCCAGCTCACTCACTCATGAATGTATCCCCTCAGGGCCCATGGCTTGTGGATATCAAGTCTGGCCAAGTGTCCTCTAACCCAGTCCTCCCTAAGGAAAAGTCTTCCTACCAAGATTCCCTTGCCCTGATCTGCTGCTTGTCAAAGACTGATGCAAAGAAAGTGCTCACTAACTGCCTTCTCTGCATCCTCTGTCATCAGGGTCCCCCCTCCCTTTAGTAACAGGCCCACATTATTCTTATCAATAACAAAAGGAAAACATTCTTATTGTCCCTGACGTCCTTTGCCAGATTTGATTCCAGATAGGCCTTGGCTTCACAGCACCAATATCTAGGACACAGGCATTTGGAGTTCTGGCACCAATACTGTGGTGTGAGTGTAGGAGCTTCCCCACTACTGGGCTGCTGGTCAAAGGGAAGCTGAACTGGTTGAAGCTGCAGTCAATTGTAAGCTGCTCTTGGAAATATGTTATAAGCTGATTGCAAGCTGCTGTTGGGTTGCATTTCTTTCAGCACTAACTTCTGGATGATACTCCTGCAACATCTAAAACATGTCTGGTGCTTCATCTTGTTTCCAGGCTCCACACTGCAGCTGGTGTAGGCAAAATGTTAAACTGGCAACCTCTGTGTAAGTAGCTGTAGCCAAAGATTGCAGTGGAGCAATTTCCTAGGCTCTCCTTTAATACCTCACATTTACACAATAATGTCTGATATTGAGGAACACAGAGTGAAAGGATTTGTCACAAGTCTCAGGCTTTACTCTACAGCAAGTTATTTTTTCTCCACTTCAGAGACAAACTCTCTAGAAGATAAAAAAATATTAAATATGGTTTTCACTTGATTTCTTAAATGCACTACGAATGTGGTGATTTTTACTAGACAACATATATTGAAATGCTTTAGCTGTGGGGATTCAGAGCTGGGATTTGGCTGAGACTCAGCTTTCCCTCCTGCTCCTGGTACCTGTCTGACCCCACCAGATGGAGCCAGCACAGCGCCCAGGAGCTGAGCTGCAGCACAGCAGCTTCATCTCAGACGGCTGGCAGCAGTGCTAAAACCTCTTGGCTTAAGGGAAGTGATTTCTTCTTGATTTAGACTGCCCTAACTTCCCTGCACAAAGTGAATAACAGAGTCCTGTGGTAAACAGACTGAGCCTAGCGAGTCTGATCCTAGCAAGGCGACAGCCTGTAACTCTGACAGACCAACTAGAATAATTGTACTGTTTGTGGGGTATCTTTAGGCTTATATGTAATTAAATCCTAATCCTTTGTGGAAGTAATTTGTCTGCATCTGGCATGTTATAAATGTGGGTGATGAGTTTATTCTTCAGGCTCTCCCTGACTTGCCAGCCGTTCTTTCAGGCTGGATGCCTTTTCTCAATGGTGCTGATGCATCTTTCTTCCCTTCCAGGTGATTGACATCTCAATGATCCTTGCAGAGGCCATCAGGAGGACTCATAATGGGGAATCTGTTTCCTACCTATTCAGCCATGTCCCTTTATAACAACAGATGTCAGCTGCTGCTTGTATGGCTTTTTTTTTTTAAAAAACCAAAAGTTGTTCAGCTTGTTGTAAAGTTCAGTAGAAGACTCTGCTTGTTCCAGTGCAGTTCTCCACAGCTCCTGCTTAAGTCAGGCTTACTGGCTCTGTTCCCAGCACTGGGAGGCTGGAGGGGGAAAGCTCATCTCTGTAACAGCCAACTCCACCAGCACCCCTGTGCACGGAGCTGATCAGTGGCACTGACTCGATTCTGCAGGTCTGTGGAGAGCAGGACTGATACATGGCTAATTGCCACAATTATTTTGAGGGGGGGAGGGAGAGGGTTTGTCTGTGGGCAGGGTTAGATGATCTGGCATGCGTACCCTAAATTGTTTGGGAAGTAGAGCTCCCTAGGACACGTTGATCTGGATCTACAGCAAGAGCCCAAGAGACTGCTGGCTGTCTTAGCACTCTGTACCTGACAGAACCCTTGGAGAGTGCTGGGGAAAGCTTGTCTTGGCCAAGCTCAACCCTTGGTGAAGCCCTGGAGACACCTGGGAGGTGGTTCTGCTACAGCTTCCTCCCATGACAGGAGATCAGTGTAGCTTGCAAACTTGAATTCCCCTTAATTGTTGATGAAATTAAATGTCCTTTAGTGTGCTACACAGCAAAGTGGGGGTGAGAGCAGAGTCTGTGCAGTGCTGTGCCTGGACAAGTGTTCTTTTCCGAAAACTCTGACATAGAGAACTTGTGGTCGTTGTGCTTTGGTTTCTAGTGCAGGCTAAAACCAGCTTCTCAATTTCACAGCTTCCTGTTAGCCTTGCTAGCTAACTAGAGGACTGCTGTCATGTACTGCAGCTGCACCTTGATCTGCTGTGCAACCTCCCTGACCCTTTTTTTTTATGAGTACAGTAGTAAACAGAGCCTGCCTCCAACAGCAGCAGGGTTTTTGCATCTAGCAAGTGCCTGCTCAGATAGTAGGGCGACCTGAAACACAACAGCTTTGTGTCCAGCTGGCTCAGCCTCTCATTCATTGCCTGCTACAGTCCTGTTATCCTGGAAGTTACTGCCACAGCTTGTCCTGCTCATTGTCTGCCTTTCCTTGAAAGCATTGCTTCTTGCAAAATACCTTAAGCCAGGGAGCACTGCAGGTTGCAGGACAACAAAACCTGAAGGAGCCCTTGGAGTGGGTCTGATGCTTCTCGGAGTGTTTATGGCAATGGGTTAAAGAGGCTGGTTATGCATAATACTGGGAAAACTGCAGATTTAACACCAACCTGACAGGCCACAAAGTGCCTGAAAGAAAAATACCAAAACTAGAGCTGGCTGAGGCTCTTGGATGTAATAAGTATCATCTGAAACTTGAATACTTAGAAAATGTACCAGACAATCGTAAGGTAAACTGCTAAGTCTCTCTTGAACTCTTACGGTTTATAGACCAAACTGTTTTATTCTGGTTTTGTTTTGGTTTTTGGTTTTTTTAATAAGCACTCCTCTTTTATTTCTTTTTGAGCTGGAGGAAGGGAAAAAGGGAAAAGAAGGAACTTGAAATTACTTTCTACAGTAACCAGCATGGCTTTGAGAGGCTGGGGGCTGGGGTATAAGTGGAACTAACTGAAAGATGTTGTTAAAATCTAGGGAAGTACTTCTTTAGTTGTGCCTTTTACTGAAGACTTCTCTCCCTTCCTAAACTCCTGTCCTGTGGCAACGTTAACACTTCTATTAGTGTAGAGCTTTTCTTTTTTGTATAAGAATTGATGTTTGTCTGGAAACTGTGCATATCTTGCTTCTTTGCTTTGCATCCTGCACTGAGCTCTCCTGAGAGTCTGTGATCCCACCTCCTGTATGGGAGCCCCTGCTGCCATCCTGCTGCTGCTGCTCTACGATCCAAAAGCCAGGACACCAGAGCAGCGCTGGGAGCATTTGCAGCAGCATTTGTGTTTAAAGTTAAGACCTGATGAAGGAATTAAACTTTTATTTAAAAACTGTGGCCTCTGCCTGTAAGTGCTTCTAAATATCTTTAAGTGACATGAATCTTCTGAGTTGGGTCATTTTAAGGGCAGATCACGAAGTAATTTTCTTTAGAAGGGACCTTGGAAGGTCATCTGGTTTAACCCTTGTGCATGTGGCCAGCTGTGAGGTTCAGCTTGGCTCTGCTCACACTGCATGGAAGGAAAAGCATGGGAACAAGCACTGAGAAATTGCTTTTGTCCGTGTTTGATTTCCTGGACTTAATTGTTACAGGTGGTAGTGCAGCTTCTCTAGTACTGTTCAATTATGTATCTGAGCAGATTTGTTCACATAGTGTTCAGATGGGGGAAGGTTGAATATTTTAACAAGTACAAATGAAGATTTTGTAAGTGTCTTGTGCAAAGCTGATGATCAGAGACAGTAGGATTATATCCTGAGCAGCGCTTGTTCTGACTAGACCCTTATCCTTTCTCATTGTGTGTTGCAGGTGGGAAAGTATAAATGAAATCAAGGATGAGATGGCAGGTCTAGAGAAGGGTCCTTGACACTACAGATAGATTTCCAGGCCTAGACTGAGCATGGCCATGGCCTCAGGCAGACATTTGCTGAGGATCACAATTGTCCATCTGTTAAAATGTCTTGCAGTACTGGCCGATGAATAAGTGAAAAAAATGGGGGATTTTTTTCCCCAAATAGCAGAGTGGGTGCTGTGGGTCTTGTCAGGATTATGTAGCAGATTTCACCTTCCTCTGATAAAAAAGCAGAACAGAGCTTTACAGCCATTTGTACACAGGAGACCATTGCTATTAGTGAGTGTATAATGTTTTCTTACTTTAATAAAACAAGGGGTTTGAGTTGGGAGAGGGCACAGACTTAATATGCTGTACAACATTACAGCTCTTAAAAAGGATAGGAGATACCTCCTTGGGACAGTTCTCAGACCTGTGGGAAGTTACTCTGCTTTGAAACCTTCAGATCAGAAGGGATGGAGACTTCACCAAAGCCTGAAGGTGAGCTATGGGGTGTCCTAGACTTTCCTCACGGCTCCCTGAGTTACTACTGTACAAAACAAGTTACTTCCCAGAGGAAAACCTCAACTGAGTCGTTTGCTGTGCTGCTGCAGTTGGAGGTCTGGAGGAGCAGCACAGAGCTCCAGCAGCTCCCTCTGCCACAGGCACAGCCAGAGTGTGGCTGCAGGTGTGAGGATGCTGCTGGTGGTGCTGGTAGATATCTCCTGCCTGTCTGCTGCCTGCTGTCAATTCCTAGGAACGTGGAACACATCAGTCACGAGCCCTGTATCAGCCCCACTCAGCTGCCTGGGTACCTGGAACTAATGCACTGGGTGGGAGCTGAGCTTACCAGGTGTGCCTTGCAGGATGTGTCCACTGTTTAAAGCACAAGGAGACACATCTCAAAATAATTTGCTGGCACCTCCCTCTGCCTTACTGATGTAAGGAGGTCTCCTGGAGTCGGTGTTTTTGTGATCTAGAGAAAGCAGCACCTTGTCTTGGTGCTGTTGGGCAAGGGGAAAATGGTGTTAGCAAGCCCTTCTGTAAACTGCAGCAACATCCACAGGAGAAACAAGCCCTGCTGTAAGACACAACAGCCCCAGTGTGCTGCTGCCTTCCCAGGGCTCTCTGCTCCTGCCCTGATGGATGTGAAGGGTTGTGGCAGGAGGCTGGGGTGAAAACAGGAGAAAGTGCTGTTATCCTGTGGAGTGGCTCAGCCTGGCAGCTGTCGTGGTGGTGCCCTGCAGGCAGATGGGTCAGGAGGCTGAGAAAAACCTCTGATCAGGGAAAACATCCTGCCTCCTTCCTGTACAGGAGAATAAGGCATCCCTGGAAAAAGCTATCAGGGAGGCTGTATCAGCCCTGCCAGCCTTGTTCTGTGCGAGATTTAAAACCCATCTAAAATGGCTGGCAGTCAGTCTGTGCTATTTCAGGTCAGGGCTGTTTTTGCTTTCTCCCTGTCTCTTGATGTCTCAGTTCTTTGGTTATAAATTATTGAAAGCAGAAATACCAAAAGACGTAAGAAAGAAGCTGGTTGTGCAGTTACGGGAGGCTTTGCTAATTTGTCAGGGGAAAAAGCTCTTGCTGGGATATAAGCTTCTTTCTTGTTCTTTGTGCAAGATGGGTTTTAGCAGCTCCCCAGCAGCAGCCCCACCTCTCCCCTGCTGGCAGTGCACAGGGTTGGCTTGAAAGCTGCTCTGGCCATGGTTTGTACGAGTGTGGCTGTGTGGCTTGATGAAGGGGGAGCTCCCCTTCCCCTGCCTGCGTGGTGGTTTTGTGCCCAGACAAAGACCCGGGGGTTATAAAGTGCTGCAGCACCTGGAGATGCCACACGTTGCCCAGGGGCTGTCCCTTGCCAGTGGCCAGTCTGCTGAGGGGCTGGGAGGATGGTGAGCAGGTTTTTGGCTGCAGCTGGTGCTGGCGAGGGGCTGTGCACAGGCAGGGTGGGGATCAGGTTCTTTCACACTCGCTGCCTGCCAGGGACAAAAGCTACGTCAGACTGCAGCATCCACAAAGGAGAAGCATGTGGAGAACAGGCAAGCAAAGGGGGAAGCTGAGGGGAGGGTGAACACATGGTAAAACACTTGTCTGACTATTTGCATGAAGGCAAAAAGGATTTCCTGCGTTCATTTTGAAACTCAATGGATGTTTTGGTTCTCGCTGGCTGTGCAGAAAAAATGAGCCTTTTCTCGCTGGGGCTGGGCTGTGCGATGCAGGCTCTGCAGGGTGGGTTTGAAGGATGCTCGTGAAGGCAGCCCTGCCTGGGCTTGCAGCTCCTGGCTCTGTGGCACTCTAAACCTGGCCCTGCCAGGGGCCACACCACCAAATCAGAGGCGCTCTGGGAGCGGCCTGGCCTGGAGCTTTGCCTGCAGCCTCTCCCTGCCTCCCCCAGGCACAGGAACGGGAGGCTGTTTGCCATCCAGACTCCTCTCGGAGGAGCAACCTGGCCTTAGGTCTTGGCCTTTGCCTTTTCAGCATTTGCCAGCTCTTGGCGCTTCTTGAATTCAGAGCCCATATTCTGGCTGGAGTGAGAAGGTGCCTCAGGGCTGCGGCAAAGGGCCACCTCCGGCCGTGACCTGCTGTCGCTGGATAGCACCAGTCCCTCCTGCCAAGAAGGCAGTCGTCTTGCTAAGGAACACAAAGCAAGTGTTCCCTCCGGATTGCTGGGGATTTTCTCTGCAAAATCTCCAATAAGCCCTGAGCAAAACCCAGAGGCTGGCAGGCCAGGAGGAGGTGGAGGTGAGAGCTGCTGCAGCACAGCTGCTACCCCTTGGCGATCTGTAACAAGTTCCTGTTCACCATGGCACCAAGATCTCGGCAGAAAGGTTTTGGCAAGCCTCATCTGCGCTCAGGATACCTTTTCTTTTGCCTCCTCCCCTTCCCCTCATTCCCTTCAGCACCTACAGGACCCTCCTGGCCCTCTACCTCCTCTCTATCTATGCAAGTGCCCCCCAGACTGCCGCTATCCTTCCTGCTGGGATCAGATAGGCTGCCTGCACTGCCCCTTGGCTTTTTCCCACCACAGGTGTTCCTTGCATTTGCACACCAGCCCACCTGCACAGTTTGGGCTGCTCCCCAGGCTTGCTGCAGCCAAGCAAGAGCCTGTCAGTATGGTCAGCTTCTTGTCCACCCGTGTTGCTTCTTTAGTGACCACATCTCCCCAGGAAGTGCTGTGGCCAAAGACAGGTGTAGCCATGAGCTGGGCAGTGGCCAAACATCTCTCACAGGTGTGAGAATAGGGTGCTGGGTTTAGCCCAAGTCTTGCTTTATTCAAGTTCTGCTTCCGCAGTGAGTATCCCTGGACACTCACACGGGCCACGGCTGCCTCCGTTGCTGTGGAGCACCTGCTTCTGGTGGGGTGGTTGAGGCCGGGACAGTGGCTTTGGGTTCATCAGGTCTCATGGGGACCAGCCTGCTGCCCCTCACACCTGGCACCCAGCTAGGCGCGTGTGCGCACAGGAGGGGCAGTGGGAGCCACGCCCGCATGTGGGGGCAGCAGGAGCCCCGTCCCCGCGGGTGTGAGGGGCTGTGTGACGCCTGTCCGTGCGTGCTCTCAGGGGTGTGTGTCCCTGTCCCCGCGGTCCCCCTCCCTCCCCGCCCGTTTCCCTCACGCCCCTCACGCTCGGTCCCGCTCGCGGGAACGGCCGCCCCCTGGCGGGCCACGCGCTCCCCGGCGGGCGGGCAGCCAATGGGCGCGCGGGCTGGGCGGCGGCCG
>VXBQ01004838.1:27321-40329 GCA_013400175.1 Phainopepla nitens
GGGGCTGAGCGGCACCTGCGCCCCGCGGGCCGGGCGGCGGCGGCGGCGGCCGGAGGGCGGTCAGGGTGAGGTAAGGGCGGGCCCGGCGCCGCCGCCCCCGGGCTGGGCACCCGCGGAGGGGGGGCCGGAGAGCCGCCTCTTCATCCCGGCCCGTGTCGAGAGGGCCCCTCGCGGGTGCCGCTCCTCGGTTGCGGGCGCCTCCCTGGCCGCTCCCCTGGGGCTGGATGGGACCCGCCTGGGGGTCTCGCCTCCGCCGAGCCGCGTCCTGGGGAGCGGGGGGGACTCGGACCCGGCGCGCCCACCCCGCTGTTGGTACCCGCACACAGGTGCTGGCGCCCTGCGAGAGCGGGTCGGCCCTGCTGCAGTGGGGATCAGCCTCCGGAACAGCTCGCAAGCGATGTCACGGCTGTGTCACGGCTGCCGGCAGCGTGCTGACCTGCAGGCTCTGGAGCAGCCCGGCACAACCTGTTAGTCATTTTTAAAACGAGTCACTTGCTAACAGAGCATTTCTAAACAGAAACTCTGCTCGGGGCTGATGGCCTGTGCAAGGAGGGGTTTTGGTGACAGTCAGTGTCTTAAACGTCCCTCAGGAAGGTTTGGGAAAGGATTGAACAGCTCTCCTGCTCACGGGGTGGGATTCCCCCTAAGCCGTGGGGATCTGTGCTGCAGTTCCTGTTTGTCTCTTCTGACATTTGCATTTTGGTCTTTGCTTTAGAACTACTGGGCCACACACTGCTCCTCAAATAGCCCTTCAGGTTAGCTCAGCTGTGCTTGGTTTGAGGTGTTTCTGTGCAGGGAAGTGAAATTTGTGAGCCTTTTGTACAGAAAGTGCAGAAACTCACTTAAAGCAGAAGTTTCTGCTTTTGGCTTTGTGGTAAGCACTGTTTGAAAGGGCTGCAAGAAGAGCAGAACCCAGGTTGAACAGGGCCCCCCGAGGTTAAGGCAGAAAGCAGAGTTTGGCCTGGAAAGAGTAGGAGTGCTGATCTGAGCAGTGCCACACACTTTTGCTTCAATGGGCTGGAGATGTCATCACTAAGCAGCAAGACTCATCCACACCCTTCCCAGGAACGTTGGTAGCAGGTGGAAGCAAGCTCCGTGTCTTTTCATATCAGGCTATTACCAGCTGGCTCACTTCCCTGGTTAGTGGATTCAGGTGTGTGTTCAATCCTCAAATCAGATTCCAGGGTGTGTGAGGAGGCAGGACAAGCAGATCGCAGTTATCATCATCCCCTGGACTGAGGGGAGACGCAGGGTGCACAGCCTGTGCTCTCATGTCAGAGCTCCTTCAGTTTGTTCAGTTCCTACCTGGGGTTCAGCATCCACATTGTACTGGCTCTGAAATGGGCTGTGTGTCAGGGCAGGGGAAGCTCCTCAGTGCTTTGTTCTTGCTGTTTTACTCCAGCCATCAGTACTGCACGTGCAGGTTCCTAGAGCTCTGCTGTTGTCCTTCCATTCTCCATCAGCGTCACAGACCGAAAGACAACAAGGGCAGCTCTGGTAACCTTGATGACTGATGTTTGTTTTTTAGTGACTGATACACTGGAGGAAGGTGTTCCTGGACAGTGCTGGAGACAGAGCAGGTACAGTACAACACCCAAACAAACCTCTTACTCCGTGTCAGGCCTTTACCTTAGCCTGCAGAGTGTCCCTGGGAGGGGGAGGATGCGTTGGCACTTGGCCTTGAGGGTGCTGACTAAGGAACCTGTGGTGTCTGGGTTGTTGCAATGTGAACTTGCAGCTGAGGCTGAGCAAACTGTGAGAGGCACTGCCAGCAAAGAGCAGCCGGTGCCTGTGCCTGGGAAACCCCTTCCGAGCCACGGAGATCACGCGCAGCTCCGCTGGCAAGGTGAGTCAGCATCCTCAGGGTGATTAAGAACTGGCTTGACAAATTACTTGTATTGATATTAGACCTGCACATCTGTTACATTCTTCCAGTTGGGCAAGTCAGAGAGGAGAAATTATTTAGCTGGTGATGGTAGAGTGGAAAGGAAGGCCTGGTAATGGGCACCCCTGGTGATTTTGCTGTTTCTGTGATGGCCTCACAGGATGCAGGCTCGGAGAGATGTTTGAAGTAGTGATGATGTGTTTGGAAAAACTGGACAAGCTTTGTGATACAGAGTTTTCACCAAAAGTGGTGTAATTGACACTAAACTCTCAACAGTTGTTTTTACCTTGCACTTAAAGGGGTCATGTGCTACATCCATTTTGGACCTGGTGGAGGACTTGAGTGCCTGAAAGTTTGTCCAGTTCCCAGCTCTAAACTCTCTCATAAGAGAGATTAGGACAATAAGATCTCTATGGAAAGAGACATCACCTCCTGTATACAAAACTTCAGAAGTGGGGATGGAAATGCTGTATTCCATTCTCTGTGTGTCTTTCTGCAGAACCCACAAGTCAGATGGCTGTTTTGTACTGTTTCTGAACCCTGCAGGTTGCCTTGGTACCGCGCCCCTCCGTCCTGCTGCGATGAGTGGGAAGTCCTTGCTCCTAAAGGTCATTCTCCTTGGAGATGGTGGCGTTGGGAAGAGCTCCCTCATGAACCGGTACGTCACCAACAAGTTTGACTCGCAGGCGTTCCACACGATTGGGGTGGAGTTCTTGAACCGGGACCTGGAGGTGGACGGGCGTTTTGTGACCCTGCAGATCTGGGACACTGCGGGGCAGGAGAGGTTCAAGAGCCTGCGGACGCCCTTTTACCGGGGAGCAGACTGCTGCCTGCTGACCTTCAGCGTGGATGACCGGCAGAGCTTCGAGAACCTCAGTAACTGGCAGAAGGAGTTTATCTATTACGCTGATGTGAAGGACCCTGAACACTTCCCGTTCGTAGTCCTGGGCAACAAGATAGACAAACTGGAGAGGCAGGTGAGCACAGAGGAGGCCCGGGCCTGGTGCATGGAGAACGGTAACTATCCGTACCTGGAGACTAGTGCCAAGGATGACACCAATGTAACGGTGGCCTTTGAGGAAGCCGTGCGACAGGTGCTGGCGGTGGAGGAGCAGCTGGAGCACTGCATGCTGGGCCACACCATCGACCTCAACTCCAGCTCCAAGTCGGGCTCTTCCTGTTGTTGAGAGCGGCTGCTGCTGCTTTGGGAGGATCCGGACGCGGCTGGATCCGAACGCACCTGGGCTGCCCTGGGGCACTCTGGGGAGAGTGGCCACAAGGACAAGAGGTGGTTTGCTCACTGGGGAGCTGCAGCCTCGCCATCTGAATCCTGCCTGGAGTTTTCAGGCACAGAGCATGTATCTGCAGGAGGGAGCTGTTAACTCAGAGCATGTGAGCGTAGTTTTGCTTCCATCTCTGCCTGTTTTAGCAGGTTTAAAGGGCTGAGTTAAAGTCCTTTAAATTCCCTGAAGACAATAGGGATTTGTTCTGTACCAAGAACTGTCTGCAGAGCAAAGCTGAGATCATCCTAGACACTGAAGTATTTTAGTCCTGAACTAAAAAAAATATTAGACCCACTCATGTCCATACTGCCAAAGGAAATCCCAGTCAGCATATTGAACCTGTTGTAAAGACTCTGGCCCATGTGACTGTGAGAAAGCCAAATGCTGGAGTGGCTGGGATGTGTGTCTCTTGTTTCGAGTAAGTGCATTGTGTCCTGAGGCTAAATTGTGATGAGAATTGTGAGAGTTCTGACCTGAAGCAACATATGAAAGAGAGATGGGCCTGTGTTTGAATGTGACAGCATTGTTTCTTCATAGCTGCCTATTTGTGGTCTGGTTTTCCTCACCTCTAACTTTGTCTTGTGTGAGTGTTATTTTTGGGAGAGACTGTCTGCTTGTTGTTTATTACATGTTTCCCTGTCTCTTGTGGAAGCTCAGCCTTGAAGCCCTGGGTGAAAAACACCGATGTGGACGCTCAGTGTGTCGTGTCAAAGGGTTACTCAGGAGATGTGCAGTGTGGCACTTCAGCTGGTTTGTGTCACAAGTAATCACTGTGTTCAGGTGACGTGCTCCAGCAGAGCAGATGGCAGGTGGGTGGGCTGTCTGCTGGGTGTGCAGGTGGTTGGGGGGGCTCAGGCACGCTCAGCTGTTAAACCCACTGGCTGTCTGCCCCCAGTCACCACCGTGCCTCATTAGCTGGCACATCCCTGCCCTCAGTTGCTGTGGTGTGGATGTTCCCATCTGAATGCTGCAGCACAGAACCATTCACCCGTTGTGTGAGCATGTATGAGCAGCACAGTGCTGCTGAGCACAGTTAGCCCATGCCATCAGCCTGGCCCTTGATCCCTCGTGGGAAATCCAGGATGTTTTATCTGTAATTCCTAAGACAGACTGGTCAGGAGCGTCTGCTCAGTTATCTGGCTGCTGTGTTGAGTCCAGTGGGGAGAAAGCTGCACCGCTTTCTCTGTTCAAGGTGGCTGAAAGATGGGCATGGGGGGGGCCCAAGGAAGGAGCATTCTGGAAGGGATGCCAGGCTTTGCTCCATCTGCCCTCTGCTAGGTGTTAGTCCCAGGCTGGCTGTGTAGCAGAGATGAGCTTGCTGGCTGCTGTCTGCTGTTAAACCTCGTGCCCTGCAGCCTCCCGTGCAAGCGTTTGGCCAGAGCTGTGGGTGCCCTCAGGCACGTAGGGGCTGCCCCGAGCACGTACCCGCTGGCTGCCGGCTGTGAGTCCTGCTCTGATCAGCTGCTGGGTGCTAAGGTTTGTAGCTCAAATCAAGCAACCCTCCCTTAAGCTGTGCTTTAGAGCAGGGCAGTCTCAGCCCTGTGCTGGCAGCTTGTCCCCATCACGGCACAGCCTCTGAGCATACAGAGCATGAGCATTCCCCCATGTCCTCTGGGGTAACCCAGGGAGATCTTGCCCTTCTCTGCAGGGCAGCTGTGTGTGGAAGGGACTGGAGTATTAATGCTTTAGAGGGATCTAATTTCTAAACAGGCCTGAACAGTTGTATTCATGGGGAGTGAATGCTATCTAGGCAGCTCTTGCAGTCTCTGGAAAAACAGGTCCCTTAAGGAGAAGGTTCTTCCTCTGTAGGTGAAAGAGGTTTTTACAGGATGTTATTGTTACTGTTTATTTAACCATGTCCAACCTTCTCAGGCCTCGAGATTTTTCTTCATTAGCACTGTGTGATATTTCCTTCAAGGTCCCAGGCTCTGTGACCTGTGGTTCCAGTTTCCATTCCTGAAGAGCCTCATTCCCTGGAGCTGCTTTGCACAGGGGTTCAGGGTCAGAACAGACTCAAGCCCCCGTGTGCTGGCCAGCCCTGCCACGGGGGCTGCTGAGGGAGCTCCCTGCAGGTGAAACTGCCACTTCCCCGTGGATCTCCTGGGATCTGTGTGAGGACTGGCACTTCCTGTGGAAGAGGTCAGAGATTCAGCATGCCACAGTGCAGGAGGAACGTGTGCAGCTGTTTGCAGCACCCTGTGTCAGTGCTGGTAGCTAAAGCTAAAGAGCCCCGTTATGCACGTGTTACACAGCACCTTTTATTTCTAGCAAACATTGGACCATTGATTTTTTTTATATTAAACCCCTCCTATTGTATTAGGCTTACGTGGGTTTTTTTCTAAAAGGTAGAGTATAATATATTTCGATTGTTTAATTTATTTTAAATGAAACGCACAATTCCCGAAGGAGCCAGGATTTTGAACTCTGTTGCAAGTTCAGTGCCAACAGCCATCCCTGCCCCTGCATCCACTTGTGCTGCTGCAGTTGTTGCTATTGCTACAGAACTGGAATTGTAAACCCAAGATTCTACCTTTATTTAAGCAAATAAAACATGGATGTATTCAAGTGAGTTTGGGAAGTGGCTGCCTTCTTGGTTTACCAATGTTAAAGTCAGTTTTTGTTCTTCTTCTGACTGGTTAGTTACAGCATCTGGCAGAGAGAAGTCACTAAGGGATCAGAGGGATATCCCTTCCAGGGACCTACCTGCACCAGGAGCTGAAGGATCGGAACTCAACAGCTGAATCCAGTGACCAGTTTTGTCTTTTCAAGAGAATCAGAAAAGAGTTTCAGAACAGAAATATTCCACATGGCTTCCTTCTGTCACTACATCTTAAATTCTCAGCCTGGGCTCTCAGCAGCAAGTCCGGTACTTTCCTGTGGATTCTTCCGCTGATTTGGAACTGGTTCCTCGGGCTCCAGAGGGGTTTGACCAGGCATGATTTCCATAGGATGCTGAGAAGGAAATCAGCATATGGAGGCTGTTCTCTTTCACTGTCCTGCCAGGATGGCTGCTTATTTTGGGAGACTTTCTCTCTGTTTGCAGAGCCTGTGCCTGCTGTTTCTTTTGGCAGAACCTTTTAGTTTATTTTCTTCCCAGGTCTGCTTGCACTGTCCATGATTCCAGCAGGCAGTGTAGGGTTCAAAGTCCTTGGAAACTGTGCATTTTAAATGTGGGCTGGAGTATCTGGGGTCCTCCAGCATTTTACTTCAGCCATTTCAAAAGGCAGCTGAAAACACTGTCAATGCTGGTGGGAGGTGGTTCAGGCCTGGGAGCGCTGTGGGGTTTGGGTGAGGCTGCCCCACATCAGAAGGGTCTGTCTGAAAGCACCAGAAGTGCTGACTCCCCTGGTGTGAGGTGTTTGTAAGGAAGTGCAGAGGCAGGAGCCGTAGTGAGGCCATTCCCTCCTTCCCCACTTCCCTCTGTAAGCTGTGGCAGAGGGCTCAGTCAATTTTGTCGTGGGCTGGGGAGAGGATGGAGGGTGAAGGAGTGTTTCCAAAGGAAAGCAGTGAGTTGCTGCTGTGTAGAACAGATGCTGTAGCATATCCCAGTGTGTTTGGAGAGGAGGAGGGGTGAGGAGTGTCCTGATCCCATTCATCTTTCTCTCCCATGGCCCTCCTGAGGATTCTGCTGCTCTGGGCCAGCCAGTGCCCCTGAAAGGCCACACAACTGCTGGGTGGTGTGCTGAGGAAACTGGATTCTACTCAAGAGCTGCTCTGAGGAGTGCTGGTGTCTCCTGGGGCTGCTCTCTGGGTGACCAGGGGTGTTCCCTGAAGGCAGCTCCTCCTCAGCTCCAGGACTGCCACTCAAGGCAAGAAACTGTGAGGAGATTCGTGGCATCTCTGGATGCAGTATATTCTTGCATGAATTTGAGGCTGAGCAGAAAGAATAAAGAGTTAAAAGTGCCCCTTTAGGAGCTTCTGAACCCTACTCCAAGCTCCAGTTCCAGACAGGGGCTTGAGGACAGCTCTGACACTGGGGCACTGGTGTGTTCTGCTCCGGACTGAGAGGGCACTGCCCAGGTGGGAGGTGATCACAGCTCCCCCAGTGATTCTCTGAGGGCCACAGGTGCATCAGAGTCCCTTGACAGTGAGATTGGGTAATCTGTGAAATGGTGGATTACCTGCTGCGGTAATTTTGCTCATGCAAAAGCAATCAGAGATGGACAGAGATATCCCCCGGCCCCAGTGCTTGCATGGCTGGTGCAGCAGCTCTTCCCTTGTGACTTCCTGGAGTCCTTTGGGGGCTGATGCACATGGCTGTGTGCAGGTACAGCACTCCTGGAACAGGTTGCCCAGAGAAGTTTCTCATCCCTGGCAGTGTTCAAGCCCAGGCTGAATAGAGCTCTGAGCAGCCTGCTCTAGTGGGAGTTGTCCCTGCCCATGGCTGGGGGGTCAAACCTGGATGATTGTTAAAATCCCTTTGAACCCAGGCCATTCTATGATTCTGTGACTGTCCACTTACTATTCCCTCCTCACCTTCAGACATCCCCCTGGCAGAGCTGGTCTGTGCAGAGATGGAGAGAAAGCAGCTGGGTACTTGATCAGATGCAGGTGAGGGCTTTAGCCAGGGCTGGTGGGTGTCACTACCATGCCACGGCCCTGGCAGGCAGAGCTGCTTGCCAGGCATGGCTTGTCCAAAACACAGCTCTGTACTAGCCTCTGTGAAGAAACCTGCCCTAGCTGAAACCAGTACTTTATCCTGCACAGCCTTTCCAGGGCTGACTCCGAATCCGTGCTAGGAGACGCGAGCCTTTGCTGGTGGTTTTGGTGTGTCCTGGTGGGCTCTCTGTGTTCCCGAGGCTCGGGGGAGGGGTCCCCAGGAAGCGCCGTCAGCCGGGGCCGGGCGGCGGCAGGGACTGGGGCCGGGGCTCGCCTCGCTTGCCTGGCTGCCCGAGGAGCCGCCGCTGCATCCGACGGCCGCGGGGAGGAGCCGCAGGACCGGGGATGCGCGCCCGGAGGGTCGGGGATGCGGGGCGGCCGGGAGCAGCATCAGCCCGGCGGCCCTTCGCCCTCGGGGGCTGCCTGAACCAGGGCTGGGGACCCGGGGTCATCACCAACACCCCCGCGTGCCGTCATCCCCTTCCCTGTCTTTTCCCGGCCCCAAGGCACACAGGGCCGTCTCCCGGGGCGGCAGGGCTAGGGATGGAGGGATGGGAGTTGCCTCGCCTTCTTGCCAGCACGCCAGCCCGTGGGACTTGCTCCAGGGTTCCTTTCTCTGTCCAGCCTTTGTGGGAGCAGAGTGTACAGCCACATTTTAGCCGCTGGACAAGGGAAAACAGGTGATTGCACTGGGTCCCCTGCTTGGAGCTCTCCCGATGGGCCGGTTGACAGCGATGCGCTTTGGTGTGAGGCAGAGCTAATTCCCTGTCTTTTCTCAGCCAGCTCCTGGCGGGCGCTGGGTGCCCAGAAAAGGAGCTGCGAGGGCAGGTCCCATATCCCCAGGTCGGGTGACAGCGGGGCATGGCCAAGGGCACACCTGGTGAGGCTGCATATGTCCTTTGGCCCTCGGGCTTGCCCGGCACCCTGGCCTTGCTGGCTGCTCTCGCACACCACCTCGCACTTGCTGTCCCCGGCCCTCACCGCGGCCGGGGGCCACCAGTCTCTGCCAGGGGAAAGAGATGGTGTTTTGTTCCCCAGCTCGCTCCTGCCCAGCGGCTGATTGTGCACACACAGGACCCTTTCAGCACGGGGAGAAGGAGGGTGATGGCATCTGGGAACGCGGGGAACAAAGGGCGCCATTGATGCTGGCTTTCTGTCGGCCGGGGCAAGGTCAAGCTGGGCCACTGAGCTGGGGCAGCAGCAGTGCATGGGCTAAAGCTCCCCTGGCCAGGCTGCATGGGCACCTTTGCTGCCTGTTCGAAGGGGGCTGAGGCCAGGGAAGAGGCAGAGGAGTGGGGTTTGAGCTAGAGCCCCATTTAGGAAGAGTAGTGAATGTCCCACCCTGCCGCTCCTGGGCATGTGGCTGTGCCTGAAATCTGCATTTTTGGACAGACCTGTGGGGATGGGAGCATCCCTCTCTGGCCTCACTCCCTGGAGGCCCCTGAGCACAGCTCCTGGGGAGATTTCTAAGAGAAACTGCATTTGAATCAATCATTTTTGAGCAGCTGCTGTGGAAAGATGCACCGAAGGGTTTTTGGGGCAGAAAGGCAGCAGCCAATGCCCTCCCATGCACAAGCACCGTGCACACCATTAACAATCCTGCACCAAATGGCACCACAGAGCCACAGGCAGGACATGTAGGACTCTGTGACAGTCCAGCGTGCCCGTGTGCCTGAACAGGATCACCCTGTTCCACAGAGGGATGTGAGTGAGAGAATCGCCCAGCCTGCATGGCTCTGGGCATGTTCATCCCACACACGCTGCCTGAGTGCCAGCCAGCTTGGCTGGAGCTGCCCTGTTAGTTTTGTGGTGGTTTTGTTGTGCTACATGAGGAGACACAGCAGAGGCTGTCACCACGTGGGCCGAGTGTTAAAGGGCAGCAGCACCACCAAACAGAAGCAAGCAGCTGCTACAAGACCCCAGCTTTCCTCAGGGTGGCTGGAGGAAAAATAAGAGGTTTTAAGGGCCTCCCCCCAGCTGGGAACAATGATTTTGAAGTCAGAGTTATGAACCTCGTGGCTGGAGTGGGCAGAGACCTGCAGGGGCTGCTGGCCCACACATGGGTCAGCAAGTGCTGCTCCTCTGAGGCCTTCTCCTCTGCAGCCTCCCTTTCCCTGGAGAGCCTCCCCTTCTTTTTTTCTTCTTGTAGGGGGTAGTGGATGGGAAAGCCAACACAACAAATGGTACGTCTTATTCAGAATGTTCTTAATTTTAATGTATTTTCTTTAATTTTTATAAAATACATCCTGTAAGATAAGTCTTTAAAAACTTACTCCTTTTTATTGCTGGTTAACAAGTTGAAATTCTAGATCAGAAATGAAGGAAACACTTTCAGTTGATTAACTGTTTTTGCCTCTGTTTGTGTGTGTGTGTGTGTTTGTGTGTGTGCGTGTGTGGGGTCTGGGGACAAGGGTGGGAAGGAGGACCTGGTTATTTTTTGTTAAACGGATGTGAAAAAAAACCCCAGCAAACCCCCAAGAGAGATAGCGTTGATGTGAATTTCCAGATCTCGACTGGTTTCTCCCCACCCTGCCACCCCTCCTGGCATCTCCCCCCTCCCCATCCCGTGTGCGTTGGTAGCCTGGCCAACCTATTTCAGCATTCCCGGTGGCAAGGATCCTTCAAATGCACTGCTCAGCAGATCTGCCTCCTTATCCTTGCCCCTGCTGAAACCAGCACTTAAAAATATATATAACAATAATACAGACATGAATAAAAAGAAAAGAAATCCATGCAAGATGGAGCTACAGTCTGCCACTGAAATTAGTTTCTCCAATAAATAAACACAAAGATTAGCATTAAGGAGAGAGGCAGGCAGAGCAAAACAAATCAGTTGTCAGGAGGGAGGACTGGAAACAGCACTTCTGCAGGTCTGGCTGGACCCATGCTACCCAGCCAGAGGGTTTTCCTCCAGCTGGAGAACAGTCATGTAGGAGAGAACTCCACCCACCCCCTTGCCCCCCTACCCCTCTCCATAGGAAAAGACTGGCACCAGAAAGGATCTGGATTGCAGAGAAGGGCTGTGTTTGCACCCTGTCACCCCAAACCGCCACCTTTCCTTCCCTCCTCAATTCCTTCATGGGTTTCACCTGGAAGCGAGATGCTGCCAGTCCCTCCCACCCTGGCAGGCACAGGACAGCTGTCCTGAGTGGCAGGGAGAAAAGTGAGGGAGCGAGGGGGCAGAAGGAGGGGCGATTACATCTGACAAGGGGGGGAAGCCAGCCGGGCTCTCCGGCGCAGCGGAGGCTAGAGGAGCAGACGTCACCCCAGAGAAGAGCACCATTGAGAAGGGCACTGGCAGGGCAGGCACGCGGTGCCGACGTTATCCCCTGCCTGCGGAGGGATGGCTCTGGCTTTACGCTCCCGGGGCTTGGTGCAGAGCTGTCCCCTCCTCAGTCAAACCTATTTGCTGCCTCTCTGCTGCCTGGAGGGTAAAGCCAAGAGTCCCCCTTGTCTACAGAGACACCAAACTCCTTTAGGCTTTAATAGGGGCAGCTGGGTTAGGGCTTTATCAGCATTGGGATCAGCACTCTCTTCTCCACACTGGGAAGATCCTTGCCCTGAACTCCCTTTGCCGTGGCTGCAGCAGGTGATTTAGGTTAAATTCATCTTTCTCTGCTAAGGGAAAAAAAATCCTTCTCTTATTCTCCATCCATGGGTGGTGACAGCAGACAGCTCCAGGAGAGTCTTTAGCAATAGTACCAGGACTGGGCCAACTTCCTTTTCTCTCTAGGTAGCCTCTTGCTATTCACGGAGCAACCTACATGGATTTCTTCCTCCCAGGAGCTTGAAGGCCTTTGCTCATCCCTAGGCAACATTGGGACACTGGAATAAGTCCCTCCTCTTCTCTGGCTGGTTTTGATGAGCTTGGCTCTAGAGCAAACCAATTACGGATGAGCAACGAGAGAAAAGTGCATGAAGAGGCGTCCGCTGGTGGGCAGCTCTCCTTCCTGGTCACGCTCAGCACAATGGATGCGAGGGAGGAAGAGGAGGGGAGTCATCAGCGAAGGCAGAGTTAAGGCAGGAGACCTGGTGTCAGGTGGCTGCAGTGTTAAAGCCTCGGGGTTAGACAAAAGGAGGGCGTTCGGTCTGGCTGGGCTCCGCCGCGCTAGAACTTGGTGCCTCGGCCCATCAGCTTGAGGACTGCGAAGTTGTAGGTGGCGGCGATGATGAAGGTGATCTGTGGGTGGGAAGAGAGTGAACGAGGGGGCAGCCCCCAGCCCCAGCCCCCGACAGAGCAGTGCCCTGCAGAGCCCCACAGCCCCGCTGCCCCGTCAGGACACCGCGGTGTCGTGTCGCTGCTGGAAAGCGAGAGGAGAGCCGGGGATAGGCAGGGAGCCGGTGCACTGGCAGCAGGACCTCGCCCTGGCCATCTCCTAGAGCCTCTCCAGATCCCCTCCTGCGGCCACCGCTACCTTATGGCCTGGATTCACCATCTGCACTTACGTGCCAGAAAACGACATGAGCACAGGCTCTGTCCCATCCATGCCCACCACCTTCGCTGTCCTTTTCCCCCACATCTTTGCCAGGCGCAGAAGAACGGCTGGGCAGGGGGAGCACTGACTCACCAGTGAGACCAGCGTGGCAGCTGCCCCCACGAAGGCTGCGATGAAGAGGTGGAAAGTCATCTGGAACTGCAAGGGAAGAGGAGGGTGAGCTCTCGGGGTCCCATGTCCTGCCTGGGGAGGCCAGAGCCAAGGTGTCCCTCTGAGGGGAGCACACGTGAGGTGGCAGGAGTTACTCACCTCGCTGGTCTTGCAGATGGAGAGCAGGTTGGAGCCACACACCTTGCCAGGGAAAGCGTTCCAGGGCAGGACGCCTGTGGAGATATGGGAGCCAGGTGAGCTGGGCATGGCTGACAGCTGACTTCCTTGCCCAGCTTCCTGCAGCCACCTGTCACCCTCCCCCCGGCATTTCGGGGCGCTTCAGCACTTGCCCTGCTTTATCCCACCCAACATGCCTGGGCCCTGCCCTCCATCCCCTCTCCTCTGCCCTGAGCCCCGGCTCCCGGGTGGTGAACCAGGCACTCACCATACATCCTGGCATCCGCACACAGGGTGCCAATGCTGGCCGAGGTCTTGGTGGGGTTGCCAATGGACTGGCAGGTGGTCCAAGTGTTAAAATAGATGTAGACGGGCACCGCGGAGCAGGCGAACACCAGGAGCCAGATGATGGTCAGGACGTAGGTAATGCCCACAAACTGCAAGGGGCAGGACAAACCCGGGCAGAGCCGTGGTCACC
>VXBQ01004838.1:40364-55696 GCA_013400175.1 Phainopepla nitens
TGGCCAAGGACACGGACAGGGGAGCGCGAGGTTCCCCAGGCAGGGGAGGGCGGGGGGCAGGTGGGGGACGGCGATGCTGCCTGCACCCAGCTCTGCCCCGCCTGCCAGACCCAGCGTGTCCCCGGGCAGGCAGCACAGGACAGCAGCCCAGGCCGGGGGCTCCTGCAGCTCCCAGGACCGCTGCCAGTCCCAGACTCACGCCCGACTGTGTGTGCGTGGGGGTGACCGGCAGCAGCAGGATGGCTGCCACGTTTTGGGGAGGGGGGGGAACCGTGGCCACGGCTGAGCAGGGTTTGTTCTCTGCGGGAGGACAGCCGTAAAAGCTGCCTTGACGTGTCAATGTGGCTGTCCTGCCCTCCCTCCGTGGTGCCACCCCAGCCAGCCCCCGAGGGAACCACAGCCGCGCCCCTCTGCTCCCCAGGCCACAGGATCCCTCTGCCAGCATTTCACTGTAGTTCCCAAGCCCAGCTTGGAGTGGAGCAGATGACCCCAGGGGTACTGGGTGCCATAGAGCTTGTAGCAGCCAGCACTGCAGGGATGCTGTGATTCTCCCTGCCCGTGTTTAAACACGAAGCAGTTTTGTTAAATGTTGCCATTTGGGCTGCTTTGGTCCTCAGGGGCCACGGCAGGCCTGGGGGAGGTCAGCAGGGCTGTGCTTCCCTTTGGGATATCCCAAAACCCGGACGGCCGCAGCCTCCTGCCCTCTGGCCACGCGGAGCGTGGTGAACCCGCTGGGGCGCGCGAAGGGGTGCCAAACCCCGGTTAAGATCACCTTGTCAGGATGTCCTAGCCACTTTCCCAAACAATGACACACCCGCTGCCACGAGTGCGCTCGCTGGGGGCCTCGCGCTCCCCTCCCTTTCGGGCCCCCAGTTACCGTTGCGCTGAGGCCCTTGCTGCAGATGGTGGTCCTGTAGTCCCCAAAGATTTGCCGGACGGCACCGGTGGTGTAGAAGCCTTCGGCCAACAGCAGAGCTCCATAGAGGAAGAAGAAGGCAGCTGTGCCATAGATGAAGTACTGAAAGCCGTGGATGCTGTGGGGGAGAGAAGTGAGCAGGGGTGCTCAGGTGCCAGGGCGCTGCTGGGGAGCTCAGCCCAGTGTGTGCCCTCCCCACGCTGCCCCAGGGGCACCAGAACAGAGGGTGAAGCCACAGGAAGAGCAAGTTGGGGCAAAGCTGTGGTGAGCAAGGCTGCCACGGACTCCCCCACATCCTCCATACCTACCCAGTGCAGAGGTCCAGCTCTACCCAGGACACCTAGCAAGGGTGTGAAATGAAAATGAGTGGCCACTTGGACCCTGCCATGGAGCCATGGGCAAAGACAGCTTGGGGTCTTCCTGGTGCCCGGATGAGAGCTTGGCCCTGGCCAGCCCAGCCAGACCCCTCAGCCTGGCACAGAGCAGGATGAAGCTGTGAGGGAGCCTGGCACGAGGGGAGTGCCCTGCAGCAGGGTACTTACACATCGATGAGAAACTCATAGTCCTGGTAGTTTTTGGAGAAGTAGGTCTCGATAAGCTGCTCGGTGCCTGTGAGGGCTTCATGCCCACAGCCACAAAACAGCGCTACCCCAAAGAAGCACAGCCCAGTGGCAACCAAGGAAGCAAAGGGTGCCCCAATGAGACATCTGGCACAGCACTCCAGTAAACCTGTGGAGAAAAGAGGTGAGGTGGGACAGGACTGCCAGGGCAAGGATTGCTTGGAGCCGGCAGCTCAGGAGTGCAGTGGGAGAAAGGTGCCTGGCAGGAGGAGGGAAACAGCTTGAAGGAAAACCCCAGGTATCACTCACTGCAGTGCTGCAGAGCCAAACCCAGCAGCTCCCCTGAGAGCTCCCTAAGCAGCTCAGGAGCCCAGCCAAGCGTGCCCAGGGACGGTGGCAGTGTGGGACACAGGGGCTGTGAGGAGCTGAGGCGAGCCAGCCATGCTGACCCGTGACAAACAGATGGAAATAGAGCGTGATGCAGCGCAGTGCCAGCGGGACCTGGCAAACGAGCTGCTAATGGGCGCCCCACTGCCACCACAGCCCGGCTGCCGGCAGCCGCCACGCCAGCTGCCTGCGGTTTTACTTTGCCATGGAAGATGGAGGGGAACCCAGCACCTCCACAGAGACAAACCCCAGGGAAGATCCAGCGAGGTGGCCCTGCTTGGGGCAGCACAGCAGGAGCCAGCACACACCCCGAGCACTCTGGACTTCCAGGTGGCACCCGGGGCACTCGTCCCTTGGCTGGCACCCCGCAGGCAGCTCGGGCTGCAGCCACCCCTTTATGCAGGCAGATGTGCTTGTAGGAAGGAGCCGTGTTCGCTCCACAAATGACAGCACTTGTGTAATAGGTTTAGTCCTCCAGGAGCTGTGTGTGGGCAGGGAAAGCAAGGACACACGGCAGTGTGCTGCTTGGAGTGCCTAAATGCTGGATTTGTTCAGCAGGGAGGCCATGGGCACCTGCTCCTGCCACACGTTGGGGCTCTAACATGCAGGAGTGCTGGCTCAGTTCCCCAGTGGGCTGGATTTGGAGGTGCCCAGCCAGCTGCTCTCCCACCTGCTTTGGGGGCAGACAGCCAGGTGGGGTTGCAGCCACCAGCATTTGGGACAAGCTGCTGCCCTGGCTGTGTGACACCCGTGCACAGGGAAGCTGCTCCCCTTCCCCAGGACGTGGGCTCTGCCACCCCACTGCCCAGGGCACAGTGGCTGCCTGGGCACATCCCATCTGGGCACAGAATTTCTGCCTTGAATGCCAAAAAGGCACCCACACCAAACCCACGCTCCCTCCACAAATCCCACAGCGCTTATCTCCTCCCCAAGAGGACCAGAGAGCCGCGGGGTCCTGGCCAGTTCTCCCCTCCCCACTGGGAGCAAGGTTGCGCAGTGGCACCGAGGACAATGGGGGATTGTCCCGGCGTTGCCACCCCGGTGGCTGCCCCATGCCAAGAGCAAACAGGGAACAAAGGCAGCGCTATAGGGGAGTGCTGGGACCCCTCCCTCTTGTTTGCCTTGGACGCAGCAGATCCGGGGGGGGCCTCGTTCATCCTGGCCAGCGCTGCTCCCAGCCTCACTGGGAGCCACGGGGACAGCCCTGTGCACCCAGCAGGGTGCTGGGCCACGCTTGCCTTTCCTGGTTTTACTTTTGGCCACCTGGGAGATGGCAGGAGGTGCCCGCTCTAGGGCAGAGAGCAGCTCCGTTCCCAGGGGCTGCGAGTCCCGGGATGCAGCAGGGCCAGGCAGGCTCCCTGCCACAGCCCCTCTGCTGTGGGAAGCTGCAGTGGGGAAGCCTGGGGAGGGGAAAGGAGGGGAGAAAGAGCCCTTGTGCCACACAATCCTGAGCCTTGTAGCCAGGCTCCACTGCTGCCAGCACCAAACAACGTGCTGCAGATAGGAGGAGAGGCAGGGAGCCAGCAGCATGAGGCACCCCAGGAACAGAGCACCCCAAGGAACAGAGCAGCCCTGATACCCCAGGGGTACACTGGTGAGTAATAGCTCTGCTGTATCAGTAGGGAAACTGAGGCACAAGGTGTGCCTCTGTTTTCCCAGGACTGCTGGCACATCATCCGCTCAGTGCCCTGCCTGGACCTCGCAGCTCCTGCCAGCCCCAGGCAGGAGCTCTCATCCCTCCTCATGTGCTGAGGGCTCGGGTGGGACAGGCTGCAGGGATGGCATCAGCCCCCAGAGACAACACATGAGCACGCGGGGACAGAAAACTGCCATGGGAAGGAAAACATCATCCTTGCCATGCCAAGGCATCCTCCCTCGGGAGATCCCACGGCCGGCACGGGCACACCATCCCTGTGCCACTGCCACAGGAAAGCTTCAGTGGGCTCTGCTCTGGGATCAGGTCCCCAGAGACACCAGCAACAGCTCCCCAGATGCCTCCACCCTCACCTCATACTCACCCATGGTGCTGGACTTGGCCAACTGCCCCGAGCGCCCGCTCTGCTGCTTCGGTGCTGAGTGCGGAGCCCTCCCCTGCCAGGCGGTCCCACGCCTGTATTCCCCCTCTGGGTGCCTGTCCGGCTCTCCAGCAAAGAAAAGGGCTCTCTGAGTGACAGCCACCCCCCTTAAAGGGACCGGGCCCGCCCTCCCGGCCCCCCCAGCACCCCTTGGCTGCCAGCTCCTGGGTGCCCGGCGGCTGCTGGGCAGGGCTGCCCAACGGCCCCGCTCAGCGCTCCCGGCGTAAAAGACTCTTGCAAAAGTAAGAGAGCAGTCTGGGGGCAGGGGAGGGGGTTGTCCCCCCTCATTGGTGGCTCTGGGGACATCCCCCAGGCCCACCAGGTTGTGTTCGTCCGAGCTGCCCGCTGAGGCAGTGTGGGAGTCTGGCCCTGTGGGACAGCAGTGGTGTCCCCCTGTCACCTCCCTGATTCCCAGCTCCTGGCAGCAGGGAAGAGGAGTTCCCCATCCCAGGGACCTTTCAGCTCTCAGCCTTGGGGGCTCCAAACTGGAAGCTTTCCCTCTTTTGATGGGAACCTTGCAGCTACTTTCCCCAGCCCCTGACCCCTGTGGGGCAATGGCATTCTGGTGGGGACACTCGTGGGTCCCCATGGCCTCAGGGCTGTAGCACGTGCAGCCTGGTCCCTTGGGTGCCCCGTGCCCCATGGGTGCCCCAGCTCCCATGGGTGCCCCTGGTGCCGTGCAGCTGTGGAGGCAGCACAGGGCCCAGGGAGCCTGCAGAGGGCAACCGGCCCCTGCCCGGCAGGCACAGGGTGGACAAAGCCCTGCTGTGTCCCTCAATGCCCCACTTTGTGCCAGGCAGCGAGGTGGCAGGGCCTGGCTGTCCCTGGGCTCAGGGACACTGCTGGGCTGGCGAGTCCCTGGGCTCTGGCGGGCTAGGGCCAGCGTGGGCCACCCTGTGGGGACCCTGCCCCTTCCCCAGCAACCCAAACACCAGCCCTTGGCTTGCCCACACGTGGGCTGGGGGGAAACACCACTTGGGCATCTGTGCAAATGCTGCCAGGGCTTTGGGGTGGCCACCTGCACCCCACATCAGCGGGGCACAGCTCCTGGCCCCACAGCACTGCTCCCTGCCTCAGTTTCCCACTGCAGGGCGGGATGGCAGAGGGGTGACCTGCTGTCCTCAGCCAGGTGTGGGATGGGAAGGGACAACAGAGCAGGGGGAGCCTCTGCCACCACTGTGGACAGACTACTTGGGCACCTCCCTTAGCCCCCAAGGTGGCACCCAGGTGCCCTGGCAGCAATGTCACCTGGCCATGATCTCCTTGAAATGGCCACGGGAAAGTGACAGACTTGCAACACCCCTTTGGAAATAACCAGAACGCCTCCAGCCACTGGAAACCAGCAGAGCCCTGCCTGCATCCCAGGGAAGCCCAAAAGGGACCCCCAGCCACCACGAGGAAAAAACATTACATAAAAAGTCCCTCATAAATAAAACATATAAAATGCAACATAACAAGAAAATAATAAAATATGACATGGGGCAAAAATGTACCAGCCCCTCTGTTTGTTTCCACAGAAACTCCAGGCTTGCTGACTCTGCCATTTCTGAACACTCTGGAGGGAAGTTGGAGTTTTACCTCATTGGGCACAAGGTGAGCAGCTAAGAGGGACTGTGATTTCTGCACAAAGTGGCTCAAAATTCTTGGCTATTGGGCACTTTTTGTCAGCAGGTGGGTGACAAAAAGTGGCATGGAAATCCCTTGGCGCTGTCATTAGTGGCAGTGGGGATCCGCCCACCACCCCCTGGCAGTGCCCCATGGATGCTCCAGAGCAGGACTGCAAGACAGGGAAAAGGGAGAAATCCCTGCAGCTTGGATTTCTAAGGCTTGAGGGAGGATAAAATGTGCAGGAGAGTGTTTGGGGTTGGCTTTCCCGTGGCAGCTTGGAGGATACCCTGCCCCAAGCAGCTGGGTGGGCAGCCCACAGCCCACCCCAAACTCTGCCCCGTGCCTGCACTACGGGGGCCAGAGCCCAGGGGACCCTGTGGCCATGGGGATGCTGGAAAGCCTTTCTTGCACCCCTGTCCCCTTGCATTTCACTTGGAGAGTTTGTGAGAGCCTCTGCTGCAGAGCCAACCGCACACTTTTGCGTGCTCAGAGCCATCCTGCAGCTCAGCCCCTTGCTGGATGAGGCCCCAGGGGAGCTGCCGGGAGCCTGCCAGCCCACATCAAAGTTCTCTTGTTGGCTGGTCCCTGCCAGAGAAAACACTGCTGCTTCTCAGGTGGGGAGGGGAGGACGCATCCCTGTTCGCCAGCCAGGAGGGGAACACGCCAGGCTGGTAAAAATAAACATGCTTATAAATCAATATGGATCACCTTGCAATTTGTTCTGGCCCTTGGGCAGTGACCAATTACGTTCAAAACCACCCCCATCCCCCAGGGAAATGAAGGGCTAAGCTCCAGCCCTCATTAATAGAGCCTGGGGCTGCCACACCTTGCTCTGTGAGGTGTGCTGGGGGCTGGCAGGGGCAAGGCTTGGAGGGGGTTTTCCTTCCCCAGCCACCCAGAATCTGCACTGAGATGCTGCAAAGGGCTGCACCAGAATGAGGTATTTGCACAGGCATGCACACCTCTCTAAGTACACTCCCCACATGAAAGGACTCAGGAATTTTTGTGGAGTTTTTCTCTCCACAGCTGCAGCTCAGACTCAGGCTTGCCCTGGGTCATGGGGAAGGCAAGCTTGGGGCTGGGGGGACAAGCAAGGGACATCAATGACAAAGAGACAGCCACACGGGCACCACTGGTTCATGCCATTCCACTATTTAGGGCAAAGAAGTGAGATGGAAAAGCAAGCAGGAGCATGTGGGGCAGGGGACCAAGCACCCTCCCTGTCCCTGTCCCTGTCCCTGTGCAGCCACCTCATCCACAATCACCACACACTGTCACACTTGTCCCGTCACTCTGATGGCACAGGACAGCCTCCTGCTTGTCCTACCCCCTCCCAGCACACGCAGGTCATGCAGGCAGCCCTCCCTGGGTGAGGCCAGCTGGGAGAAGGGGGTTTCCTGCACTTCCAAGGAGGATTTGTATTCTCTGCTAATTGATTTCTTTGCTTACAGCCCCACAGGGGCTGCACTCCCCGCACTCCTCATTTTCTGCACTCCCCCGGGCACGGAGCTGGGTTTTCAAAGATGCACAGTGGCCAAAATCAGCGTGTGCTGACCCTGCAGAACACAGGCAGCCCCTCCACCCTGCTCCCCAAAATGCAGGCACAGCCCGGGGTACCCCCAGAGGCACCAGCAGCAGCACGTGCAGCGCCCTTATCCATTATACATCTGCCAGCAGGAGAAATCCCAGCGCATCTTGTCACAGCTGAGAACCTTGCTGCTATTTTTAGCCACTCGCTTCCCCGGTCAGGATGAATTTCTTGTCATCTGCTGCTGATTTTAACTCTCCTCTTCACTCCCCTCCCTGCCCCGCTTCACCCACCAGCAGCAGGGTGAAACCGCCCCGGCCGGGGAGCCGGGCAGCAGGGCTTTTCCTGCCGTGCAAAATCTCCCGTTTCGCCAGGTGGTCCCGAGCAAACCAAGAGGAGACAGTGTCCGTGGGAAGGCTCCAGCAGCATCTGTCCAGCTGCCTCCCGCCGGGGTGCCGAGGGCTCCCTCCGGAGCCAGCCCCGCTCTCGCTCCCGCCGCCTGGCTGTCCTCACCGTCCTATTTGTGTTCCCGGGTTGCTGCAAGGCTGCGAAAATGTGCTAATAAAAATTAAATTAAAAAAGGAGAAGCTGGTAGAGGCTGTCAGAGGACAGGGGAGGCGTGCTGAAGGACAGACAGACAGGCCAGTGCTGCAGGATGGCAGAGGAAGGGCGGGGGCCGCTCGGGAGAGCAGAGGCTAAAACCCCTGTGAGGCTCAGCAAGGGCGGGCAGAGGGTGCCAGCCTCGGCTGTGGGACCGTGCCCCCTGAGCCCCCCAGGGATGCTCTGGGGCTCTCAGGACCCTCCCCAGCGAGCGGGGTGGCAGGCAGTGCAGCAAAGCCCTGCTGGATAACCCAGGGCCAGAGCCCTCCTCCCTGGCACCAGCACTCATCTCCTGCCTGTCCAGACTTTATCTGGGACCACGGAGGCAGCCCGGAGGTGCTGGCCAGCAGGGATGGCACCGAGATCAGCTCACCTCCCACGCAGTCACCCTTCAGAGAAGCTGAGCAGATGTCTGCCCTTCTGTGTCTCTGGCTGATGTTTCCCTCTGCAGCAGGCTGACTTTTTAAACCTACCGAGTTTTTAAGTTTGGAAGATCTTGTCCAGCCCGTGCAGTGTGCCTGGGCTCGCTGCTGGGGGCAGTGGGGACCAGCAGCTCCCCAGCCCTGCTGGGGCAGGGTGCCTGCCATGCCGGAGGGGACGCATGCAGGAGCCTCCCTGCTGTCCCCACACCTTCCACAGGCTGTGACACCGGGGGAGTGCAGGTGTTCAGGCTGTGTCTGTGCCTGGGGGGGGGTCAGGGGCTCGGGAGCTGCTGCCAGCAGAGCCCAGGGTGGCAGAGCCCCAGCGGTGGCAGCGATGGCACGTGCAGTGCCCTTCTCCAGGGCCCAGCTGGTGGGAGCACAGCCCAGGCACTGGAAGGCTTCCTGGCTGCTCGCTGCTCCCTTTATCCACCAAACAGCCCTGTTATTTACTGCAGAAACTGGGGATAACACAGTTCTACAAACAACTTTCTTAGCCTGTTTTCTAATTTCAAAAGAAATTCCCACAAAGCTTCTCACTCAGTGCAATGAGTGCCTCAGATTAATTACAGGTTTGTGAAGAAGGTGATTTCTTTTCCCCTGGCTCCTTTTCCAGCAGATTTGCCTTTCACATCCACTGCCTTTCTACTTGATTTTCTTCCTACTGGAGGGTAAACAGATGCCTGGCTCTGATGTTTTCCAGACTGTTCATTACTCTCTCCCTCTGCCATTCATGGGGTCATATTCTTGAACTGTTCTCATTTACTTTTCAGAAAATCCTGGAAGGGAAAGACAAATGTCATCCTGCCTCCCTGGAGGGGATGGTCTATGAGAACAGCAAATACAGCCCAGGATTGCTGTGTCTCCGTGAAGCTGCAGCAGACTCTGTAGAGAGAGGGTGCAGGCAATGCCAGCACCAGGCTCAGTTCTGGGGTGTCCCCATTTATTTCTTGCTGCCCAGGGGACCCATTTGGAAAGGCTCAGGTGAATTCCTGTGCTTCCAAACAGCCAAGGAAGTGTTAACTTGTCCCATGCCTCCCCTGAGCCCACGGGAGGCCCAGGGATGCTGAGGGAGGTCCTGGGTCAGTCAGAGGAGCCCTTGAGCAGTGGAGGTTGTGCCTGCAGTGTTCAGTGCTGGATTCCTGCCCAGAGAGAGCCTGTCCCTGTACTTCCCTCTGGAGCCCAGGAAGGTGTTCCTCATGCCTGTCCCCCTGCCAGCCCGTCCCCACACATGCCAGGGTGATGCCCCTCTCAGGGGACAGGGGATAGGGGACAGGGTCTGACCCAACCTCTCTGAGCCCTCTCCTGAGGCTGGCAGGATGCCCAGCAGGATGCCCAGCAGGTGCCAGCTGCAGCAGGGCTCTGCTGAAGGGTGAGCAAGTGGGCGCTGGGAGGTGATGGCTGGGCTGGACATCAAAAGGACAGCGGTGACAGCCCCCAAGGGTGGCATTACTGCCACAGCTCCCTGTGCCTGAGCCACAGAGACCCTGCTGTGGCATCTTCTGGAGAGCAAAGCCAGCAGTAGCACCAGGAGCGTGAGAGGTGCAGACTTTCCCACCTGGCACCCACTGCCTCTCCTCAGGGCTGCAGACACAGGCAGCTCTCAGAGGGTGACTGGGGACAGCAGCCAGGAAACCCTGCTGTGGCCCCCTCCAGCTGGGAACAGCCCATGGACACCACACAGGTTCTGGGCTGGCTCTGGGGCCCAAGGACCCATCTGCAGCCCCAGGCCTCACTTTCCCTGAGGTGATGCCCCTGTGCAGCCCTCCCATGCCAGCAGCTGCACAGAGAATCGGCCTCAGCCCCCGGGGATGGCGAGGAGGGGACATGGGGACAGAAGAGATGCTTTGCCAAAATGCCACTGGCAGCAGGGACCCCAGAGCAGCCAGCACAGAGCCCACAGCTGTTGGGGGCACAGGACAGAGTGGGGATGAACCCGGGATCACAGCAGGCTCCTCGTGGCACCAGCCCTGCAGCCACGTGAGCAGCACCAGCCGAGTGGCACTCAGCAGGCTGGCACAGGGACAGCACAGGGACAGGGCACAGGCACAGGGCACAGGCACAGAGACATCCACCAGCTCTGAGGGATGCAGGTGCTCTGCGCAGACTCCCACAGTCAATATTCCCCCTGGAACCGGCTGCCTGACTTGCTGCTCTTTTATCTGGGCAGCAGTGAGAGGATTTGCATCTGAATAAATCCTCCATCACCACCACAGGGGCCATGCTGGGGGTAGCAGGGGTACAGGGCAGGGGGCACAAGGCACACAGCCTGGTTTCTTATTCTTTCTTCTCTGCGCTTGCCACCTGATGTGTAATGTTCCATTTTCCTTCCATTTTCTAAACTTGCTCCTCCTGGGGGTCTCTGGTTGAAGAAAAAATAAAACCAGTCCCATCCAGTGAGGTGGGGGCAGGCAGCCCACAGGGAAGGGCACACAGCACAACCCCACGGTCTGGTACTGGTGATCTCCTGCTTTCCTGCCTGGAGACTGCTGGGGCTGAGGGCAGCAGAGCTGTGGGAGCCAGAGAGTGAACAGAGCTCATCAAAGCCCAGTGCTGCTGCTGCAGGGAGAGATGTGCATCACCATGGCAACCGTGGCCAAGGATGCACGGAGCTGGGTACCCCAAATGAGGAGGAGACTGGGGGACCACGCTGACCCTGTCCCCACTGCCCCACTGCCACCCCTAGCCCAGCCCTGCTGAGGCATTGATTTGGCACAGCAGGCAAAGAGCTGCAGCGGGTGAGGGGAAGGCACAGGTTAGGGCTGAGGGGCCTTGCAGTGTCAAAGTCCAGCAGATTTCTCTCCAGAGACACTGGAAATGCTGGAGGCAGCCAGAGCAGGGGTCAGGCCAGCACCCTGGGGAAGCAAGGTGTCCTCTGAGGGTTTTGGAATCTGTGCCAGGCTTTGCTGCTGTCCCCAAGAGTCTTGCTTGACACTTATCTAAATTAAATCTCCCTGTTCATCCTGCTGGCTTGCCAAGGTCACAGGATCAGGCAGTGCCATTGCTCCAGCCTTCCCTGTGTCTGCAGCCTCCCCCTCGCTTGCTCTGTCTGCAAATACAACCCACACAGTCCCCCCAAAGCCCAGCACCACAGGGCCAGGAGATACAAGGTCTGCAGCCCATGGGCAGGCAAAGGAAGGTTTGGACCCTCCAGTCCATGGCTTCAGGCCAGGGTGGCAGTCACTTGGATGGACATGATGGGTGGGATGTATACAAATTAGTTCCACAAATTAGAACCTGCCATAAAATATCAGAAATATGTCAGACAGGTGAGGATAAACACCTGTTGATGAGGGGGTGCTTTTGAAGAACAAGCACTGGACTCTCTCTTCTTTGATGGCTTTCAGAACAGCTGAAAGGCCTCCCAGCCTGCAGGGAAGTTGCTCAGGGGGCCCAGGATGCTCTGAGTGGTCTGCTTGGAAGGGCGGAGAGGAGCAGGACTAAGCTGCTCCCCATGGCCAGGAGGGCACTGAGGAGGGATGGGGCTGGCCCAGCTGGCTCCTGCCACGCTGGGATTGCATCCAAGCCTCAGAGAGGCTCGTGAACCCTGCCAGCCACCCACCCCAGAGCCCCAAACCCAGCCCCAGCAGCTCGGACACACAGGGACGGGTAAGTGCCCTCTCAGCCCAGTGGAGTCCCCCCACAGCGCTGTGGAGGGTCTGGGGGAACATTTCCTCAGCACATGCAGCAGCCCCACAACCACAGTGATGGGCTCAGGCCTCGCTGAGCCTCCTTAGGAAAATGAGCCCTGTTGCAACATCCCACCCCTGAGGAGCTCCCAGATGAGCCCAAGTGACCCTCTGGGATCAGCAAAGAACCCAGTGCTGTGCTGAAACCCAGCTCAGAGTGCTCGCTGAGGCTGCTCTGTCCCCACAGAGTATTCTGGGGACTGCTGGACGAGCAGCTGCGTCTGGCACAGCCCTGGAGAGAGGTGCCAGGTCGCTTGGAGCGCGAGCAGAGGTGACCTGTGCGCCTGGCTGCTCAGGGAGCAGGAGGGGCAGCCGGGGGCTGCTGGCAGGGCCAGCCCAGCCGGAGGGTGCCGCTGCCCTTGGGCCGTCCCGCAGCGCGGAGCGTCCCTGCCCAGCCCGCACGCACAGCCCACCCCAGCACCAGCAGCAGGGGTATTTTTAGCCTGGAAAAGTGCCACAAAACCACAGAGCAACGTTTGCTGGAGTTGGGACCAGTGTCTCGGTTCACCTTGCAGTCCCCTCTGGGTCACCCTGCCCTGCGTGGTGAGGCACTGGGTCCTGCTGGCGCTGCTGCATAGACACCAAGCAGCCAGGGGGTCCCCAGGGCCACCTGTCCCCTGCTCCTACACCACGGTGCCACCTTCCTTTAGGAGCAGCCCCAAATACCCCCGGCAAGCCATGACCTCCCCAGACCAGAGAAAGGGACATCCTGCCCTGTCTCTCCAGTGCCTACAGCTGAACCCTGTGCCTGTTTGCCCTGCTAAGGAACGGGGGCAGGTTTGGGCTCTCTGGTGCCAGTGGGGCCCCAGTCCCTGCACCGAAGCACCACTGCAATTACTGATCCCTCCCCATTTATTGCAATGAGATGATTTTTGCTCCTGCTGGGAAAGGAAAGCACCCACAGCCAATTATACAGCTTCTCCAGGGGAAGGCAGTGGGAAACAACACTGGGAAAGCAGTGACATTACATGACAACAGTGTCCAAACTGGGCAGCCATGGAGAGCCACAGGCTGGCAGCTGTGCACAGCCACCCACCAGAATGTGTTACATCCAGCATGAATTTCACACCCCATTAAACGCCTCAAAATGTTTGCTTTGGGGCAGTCTGCCTCCGTGTCCCCCCAGGGTGGAGGGGATGTTCTCTCCCCGAGGGCAGGCAGGAAGGGTTTTCCTGTTTGTTTTGCTGCTTTCCTTAGAAACTGCGATGAGACTGTGCCTGCTCTCCCTTATTTTCGCTGGTCAGAGGATTCAAAAAGGGAAAGGAGAGCTGACACGGCCCTAAGCTGAAGGCAACAGAGAACTTGAATCTTTCACAAGGAGTGCTTTGCTCCCCAGGGCTCATTAAGCATTTAAGCAGTTGGTCCAGAGAAGAAGTGCACAGCAGCCCTTGCACGCTGGCTGGCTTGCAGAGCCCCCTGCACACAGCAGCTCTATTTCACACCTCGGTCTCTGCAAAAGAAAATCCCAGTCCTGGGACTAAAGAGACAGGAGGATACCCAGAGCTGGCTGGGAGCCTTGGGAGAGGGGAAGGAAGTCAGGACAGAATTCGGGGACAGGATGGAGGTGCCTGTGATGTGGTGCCTTCTAATCACAACAAGCACAGTCTCCCAGAGCATCAGACTCTGTGCCTGATGAATTGCAGAGTTGTTATCCTGTCCTGGCCCATGTGCCAGCCCTTCACAGGGTCTGGGGCTGAAAGGTGCAGAGCAAGCAATGCCCCCACACCAGGAGCTGCCTCTAAGCTGCTACCAAGCCCTCCCCAGGGCAACTGAACCTCCAAGCCTGAGGGAGGGGTGCCAAAGCACCCACCACAAACCTGTGCCCACCTGAAGCTTCTGTCCCTCCTGATGCTTCAGGTCTTCCTGGCTCCAGGGCAAAGACAAATCTGTGCTCACTCCAAAGGAGACACCAAGGATGAGTGGGAGGCAGCAGGATGACTTTGTGGTCCTACATGAAGAGCAAGGTGCACTCCTTTGCCTGCTGTCCTTCCTCTCCCTCACCCCTCAACACAAATAGCTCAGAGCTGGTCTTTATCCTGAAACTGAGCTTAAGCACCTGAACCTTTTCTCTGGAAAAAAGCCCAGACCTGTTTTCAAGGGGTTGAATGACTCACCCCCACCTTGTAATGGTGTTGTCTGCAAATACACTTCAGGGTTTCATTTATCAGACAGGATTAAATCTATAGATGTGGCAGTGCTGGGCTGAGCAGAAAGAGGGCTTGGGGGGCAGGCAGTGTGGATTGGCACAGCCCTTCTCCAGGCTCTGGAGCCAGCAGATTGGAGGCAGGTAAGTGTGTGGCCCCAAAGAAGCAGTTTGATGTGAACTCAGAGACAGTGGAGGGAAAGGGAAAAAATATACCCCATTTTGTCCCCATCTGAGCAAACCCAGTCTCTGTAGCCTGCATGTCTCCCATCAGTAGAGCCTGGCACTGTGACAGGGACAACTTTGGGGCAGGGACACGGGGATCCCCCTGGGGCTGACAGCCACTGGATCACAGTGTGGCCTTTGCCCCCTGCCCAGTCCTGCTGCCTCAGGGGAGAGCAGCCACAGGCTGGTGGCAGATGCCTGTCTTCAGGAGCCCAAGGCTGACAACTGCCTACTGGCTGGAATCTTCCCTGTTTACAGAAAAACCACCTCGTGCTTGGATTTGAGGGACATGGGGATTAAGCCTATTCTTGTCACTCCCAAAAATCCCCTGGTGGGGATGAGGCACCATCCTGGGATCCCTGGGCACTGCTGGGGCTCTGGCTGTGCAGCTGCTGCTCCATCCCCCCGACCCAGCCAGCAACAAATCAGCGCTGCCTTCGCCCTCCTGATGGGTTGCTCGCTGCCTTCATTTTCTCAGAGCTCATTTTCAGCACTGCTTCGCTCCTCGCAGTGCTGGCTGCCTGCAGAGCTGCAGGGCGGGCAGGAGGGCTGTGGCTGCGACCTCCCCCCGGTGCTGCCCCTCAGGGAGCCACGCTGGCTCCACCAGCCTCGCCAAGAGCCTCGTTAGCTCGGTGCCAGCGCCCTGCTGACCACAGCATGGGCACTCAGGGCTTGTAGCTGGTCATCTTGAGCTGCCATGCTCATGGCCACCTGACTCGCTGGCCCCACAGCCGCTCCGACCATCCTCGGGCCCCTCCGCTGACGCAGGGACACCGTGCCAGTGCCTCAGTTTCCCCGGAGAGCAGAGAGGGCGTACTGGCTCCCCTCCTCCCGGCAGTGTCAGGTCCGCTTAGCTCGGACAGGGTCTGGCAGAGGAGCTGTCACACAGCGTGCTTTGCTGGGCTCCCCGGGGCTCCGCACGGCGCCTTGCGCCTCCCGGCACCGCGGCACCGCAACAGTAATGGCAACGGTGATCAGAGGAGACTTCTCCCGGCTCCTGCTGCTGGGAGAGCCGATGGGTGGGGATGAGGATCCTGCACCTCGAGCCCTGTGCCTGCTGGCTACTGCCTCCAGCCCCTGTGCCCCGAGAGGGGCAGCTCCAGCCCCTGTGCCCTGCAGAGGAGCAGCTCCAGCCCCTGTGCCCCGCAGAGGAGCAGCTCCAGCCCCTGTGCCCTGCAGAGG
>VXBQ01004838.1:60737-72659 GCA_013400175.1 Phainopepla nitens
CTCTCCTCTCCTCTCCTCTCCCTGGGGCTGGCAGGGGCTGTGCCAGGGAGCATGTGGGTCCCAGTGCCCATGGCTGTGCTTACAGGGGCTCCTGTGACCCCTCCTCTGGAGCCATCCCTGGCACCACGGTGGGGACATGCAAAGCCATAGCACATGGCTGTGGCTTTTCAGGGGTCAACTAACACGAGCTTGGCTGTGTGGGTCACATTCCCTGTGCCTGAGCTGGAAGAAAGGTCCCCAAAGGGTCACAGTGGGGCAGCTGGATGTAGTCCCCTGCCATCCTGTACCTCGTTGGATCCATGAGGAACACCTCAGAGGGAGTCCCAGGGCTAAATATTTCCTATTTGTGCTTCTGCAAAAGCCTTAATACTATCAACAGGCCCACAGAGCCATGTGCAGAAGGCTGCAGGCTGCAGAATGCTGCAGGCAGCAGTTAGTCTTCCACCTCCTCCTCCTCCTCCTCTCAGCTGCTGTGGCCTTGGCTTTTTAATTTCCCCTGGCTGCCAGCAGCATGGGAAGGCTCCTGAGCTGCCCCTGCTCCGTGCTTTATTAGTGGAAGGCACGCAGCAACAGCAGGGCTAAGCCCCAGTGGAGGCTTCCACCTCCTCCTCCACCTCTTCCTCCCCCTCCTCCTCCTCCCCGGGCAGCTGGGGGTGCCCGCAGCTGACGAGGTGCCCTCTGTGCCAGGACTACCGGGTGAACGTGTTCCTGCGGCAGCAGTGGAACGACCCCCGCCTGGCGTACCGGGAGTACCCCGACGACTCCCTCGACCTCGACCCCTCCATGCTCGACTCCATCTGGAAGCCTGACCTGTTCTTTGCCAACGAGAAAGGGGCCAATTTCCACGAGGTCACCACCGACAACAAGCTCCTGCGCATCTTCAAGAATGGCAACGTGCTCTACAGCATTAGGTAGAGCCCTCCCCTCTGCTGCGGTGCCTGGGTGGGGAGGCAAAGCTTTCCTCTTGCCTTCCCTGTGGCAGCTTTTCCCCCTGACTGCCCCAGCTCCAACAACTCCCTCCTTTCCTCTGCCTCCTCCAGGCTGACACTGATCTTGTCCTGCCCCATGGACCTCAAGAACTTCCCCATGGACATCCAGACATGCACCATGCAGCTGGAGAGTTGTGAGTACCTCTAGGGGTTCAAGCTGTGCTTCATTTCCCTCTTCCCATCCCCTCCCATTCCATGCCATCCCAAAAGCTGGCAGCCCACTTTTTCTGAGGGACATAAGCAGTTGCTCAGGGTGGGGTTGAACAGGGTACATGTCCCCATCCCATGGCTCCCTACATCCCCTCCAGTTGGCTACACTATGAACGACCTCATCTTCGAGTGGCTGGAGGAGCAGGAGGCCGTGCAGGTGGCAGAGGGCTTGACACTCCCACAGTTCATCCTCAGGGATGAGAAGGACCTGGGCTATTGCACCAAGTACTACAACACAGGTGAGCACCCCAGGGACCTGCTGCCACCCCCTCACCATGGCCCAGAGGTCCCTCTCGCCCACCAGGGCCATCTTTCCCCGCAGGCAAGTTCACCTGCATCGAGGTGAAGTTCCACCTGGAGAGGCAGATGGGTTACTACCTGATCCAGATGTACATCCCCAGCCTACTCATTGTCATCCTCTCCTGGGTGTCCTTCTGGATCAACATGGACGCGGCGCCGGCCCGGGTGGGCTTGGGCATCACCACGGTGCTCACCATGACCACGCAGAGCGCCGGCTCCCGGGCCTCGCTGCCCAAGGTCAGTGCGGGCTGCACGCCGGGCTGCCCCGCTGCAGCCACCCACAGTGCCCCAGGGGCAGGGCCAGCCCTTCCCTGGGAACGCCTTGGCTTCGGAGCCTCGTCAGCGGGGGCTCCACACGTGCTGAGGGGAAACACTGGCTGCTCTGGCTCTCAGGACACCTACGTGCCCAGGCTGAGAGGGCTCCCAGGCTTCTTGGCAGCGGGACGAAGCTGGCGGTGGGGGGGACGAGCAAGCTGGGGGGCAGTGGGTCCCTGAGCCCCCTCTCACCCCGGCAGGTGTCCTACGTGAAGGCCATTGACATCTGGATGGCCGTGTGCCTGCTCTTCGTCTTCGCCGCCTTGCTGGAGTACGCGGCCGTCAACTTTGTGTCCCGCCAGCACAAGGAGTTCATGCGCCTGCGCCGCCGCCAGCGACGGCAGAGGATGGTGAGTCCCCCCTCCCACGACATCTGCTCGTCCTCAGCCCCTGAGGGGACACCCCAGGGCTGCAGGGACAGTTCCTCAGCAGCCCCCAGGGCAGGGCTGCGTTCCATTGCCCCAGATGGCTCCTCAGGCATCCCGGGGACCCATGGGCACTGCAGCACAGTGCACAGCACCCATGGGTGCCTCAGGCCCTGCTTAGGGTGTTTTCCTTCTTCTGCTGGGACATCCTCAGACTCTGCTTCCTCTAAAAATGCAGAAAAATAAACAGTGAGGATGAGGGAAAAGCCAGCCTTTCCCCTCACCTGCAGCCCCAAACCCGGGCTCCTTGCTGTGCCATAGCGGTGACAGGCACTCACTGCTGCATCAGGGAGGGACCTGGTGGCACCCAGGGACAGGTCTGGGCTGCAGATGGGAGCACAGCAGGATCTGGAGAGGCAGGATCCCTCACTCATGGAAATAGTCCTCCCCTCTGTCAGCCCATCAACACAGGCATCAGGCCTGCAAGAAGCTTGGGGTAGGCCCCACTCTCATTTTCTTGCCATAAATACTCTATGAGGGACCAGATCTCCACAGAAGACATGAGTACACACACCCACACCCACAAACACACCCACCCACCCACACACACACACCACACAGGCTCACAGCATCCCATGCAACCAAATCCCTTCAGCACACGCTGAAGACAGACCCCAGTGCCAGGGCACACTGGGGGGACACTTCCCCCACACACAGAGAGCCCTCATCTCCCCGCCATCCCCATCCTGGCACCCAGAGGCGCTGCCCCGGGGCCGCGGTAGAGCCCTCGGTCACCCGCTGTCCTGTTTCTGTTTGGTGCACACTGCTGGATGCCAAAAGGGCCTGAGCAGCGGCACGGCCAGCCTGGAGTCCCTGCGGCAGCTGAGCAGCCGGCACAGCAGCGAGCACACCTACGCGACGCTCTCGCAGCTCTCCAGCTCCCGGGTAAAGCACGACCCTCCGGCAGCCCCCCGTGCTTCCCCAGCCAGCCTCACCCTCCCCTCCCCAAAACCAGCCCCCAGGAGCCGGCCCTGGGGGCCAGCAAGGGCCTGTGGAAGAAGCAGGCCGGTGATTTGCACAGAGTATGTGCCCGTAGGATGCGGCTGCCAAGTCCTGGGCTCAAAAGTTTTGAGAGAGGGACGGGAATGGAGCAGATTTCCCTGCAGACACACCCCTCCATGCCTCGGGGTCCCTGTCCGTACAGCAGCACGGGCACAGTCCGCTTTGCTGAGGGTGAGTGATGCTGAGGCTGTGATGGATGCCTGCTCCTGGGCTGCTGCCCAGCTCCCCAGCCATGCCCACACCTCCGGGGACAGGGCTGTGCCTCCCTGCACGCAGGTTCCAGGCACTCCCGGCTGCTCAGGCCACACAGCACAGGCAGCTGCTCAGGGCACACAGGCAGCTTGAGGCACAGGGAGAAGTGTGGGGCAGGGCAGCTCCCAGGATGTTGGGGAGGTGCAGGGGGTCTCCTCCTCCGGGGAGGAGATCAGGCCTGGTCACCCTCACCTCCTCCATGCCATTATCAGCCCTTGGATGGCAGGAGAGGCATCTGTGCACCCTGCCTTTCACAGATGACTCCTGGAGATCAACACCCACCCAGCCAGGGCAGGAAGAAGGAGGCTCTGTCCAACCCAAGGACCATCTGCTGCCTTAGAACAGACCCAAGTGCAGCTGCCCTGAGTGGGAGGCTGCAGAGCTACCCCAGGGTGCTGCTGGCACAGCACTGGATGCAGCCAGGAGCACCCCGGGGTGCTGCTCAGTCAGAGATGGGAACAGAGCCCTGCTACGTGCAGCTCCTGTGCCTGAGAAAGCAAAGCCCAGGTTTCACAGCCTGAGGGCAAATCCCTCCCACAGACCACCCAAATCCAGGCTCAGGAACAGGGCCTGCTGTCTCCGCGGGCTGGAGCACACAAAGCACCCCAGCTCCCCCCATCCAGAGTGGCTGCAGGCACTCAGCCTGAGGCAGGGAAATAAAACTGTACTGCAAACGAGACCTAACCTCAGCAATCTGAGCCACTGCTGCTCTTCCCACTGTAAAACCTTGCTTAGCCTGTGGATTGCTGAGTTAAATAAAGATGCCAGGGTACAAGCTCTCTGCATGAGAGCCCCCGTGCCAGCCGAGGCCCTGCAGGGGCTGACCTCAGCAAGCAGCCTCTGTGTGCCAGAGGGCAGTGCTGGCCAGAGATGGTGTCTGGGGTCCCAAACAGCACCCAGACACGAAGTGAGGCACTGACCCACAGCAGGCATTGGAAAAAGGGACCCACTGCAGCCAGACACAGCAGCAGCAAAGGCAGAGGGGAGCTGAGCTGAGCCAGAGTGACCAAACGAGTCCAGGGGCTCGGCAAAAAGCCAGATGTGCAGCCTGCGCTTGCACATGCCCATCCCTCATCAAATCTTTGTGCACATAACGCTCTCCAAGGCTAAAAGAGCAGGACAAGGCAAGTGGCCGACAACGCACAGCTGTTGATGGGGAGGAGTGCGGGCACTGCTGGCCAGCCCCTGAGGCGCCCAATCGGTGCCCTGAACAATGGCAGTGGGCTGCGGCCAGAGACTCTCACGGCGGTTTTGCAGCCTTGATCATGAACATACATCTCCACGGGCACATGTCCCTCTCTGCAGCCTCTGCCAGCAAGGGGAGAGAGAGGGTGAGCAAGGGCAGAGAGACCAGCAAGGAGTCCAGCTCCCTCAGCCTCCCTCCTCTGCTGCACCAGGCAGTCTCTGCCAAGCAGACATGGGGAGAAATGAGGGCCTGGGTTCTCGAAGGGACTGGGGTGCCCTGCAAGCCCTGGTGGTAGCCAGGTTCCTGCATTCCTGCCCTGCTGTGCCCCAGCAAGCTGCCCGTCCCCTCCTATTCACCATCACAGGTACACTTCCACCCCCCAGCAAACACAGCACAGCCACAGCAGTGCCTGCACACCTCAGCTCCCTGCACCGAACGCACCCTGCACCCCCACGTGCTCCCTTCCACCAGTTCACCTCCTCCCATCCCTCTGGCTGCCAGAGTCAGGCATCCCAAGCCCGGAGCTGGAGCTGGGAGGAAGCTGGGGGATGCGCGGCGGGCTGCCAGGGAGGGGTTGCCTTTGGCCGCAGCCTGAAACACTCGCCGGATGAGAAGGCAGGGGCTCAGTGCTCACCCCGTACCCTGTGCACAGCACTGCCGGCCCCGTGCTCTGCCTGCGTGGCTGGGGCTCTCTGCCAAGGCGCCCAGCCTGCCCGGGCGCTCCTCTCCCGGCACCGCAGGGTGCGCAGGACGTGCAGCCTCAGCCCCGCGGCACCAGCGCCCGCGGCTGCCCTGCCTGACGGCCTTTCCCTTCGCCAGGAGGAAGAGCTCAGCCGCGAGAGCCGCTTCTACCTGCGAGGCTACGGGCTGGGCCACTGCCTGCAGCCCAAGGACGGGGCCGGGGAGGGCCCCGGCGTGTACAGCCCGCCGGCAGCGCTGCGGGAAGGGGAGAGCCTCCGCCGGCGCTACATCGACCGCGCCAAGCGCATCGACACCGTCTCCAGAGCCGTCTTCCCCTTCACCTTCCTGGTCTTCAATATCTTCTACTGGGTCGTTTACAAAGTGCTGCGCTCAGAGGACATCCACTTGGTGCCCTGAGGCTGGAAAAGTATGACTGCCTGTTGGTGTGACCCCCACAGTGTGCTCGGGTGCCACAAGCGCAGCCAAAACTGCATTTCCCTCTGTCCCGGAGCGGTGGCACAGCCGGGCTGGGCCTCAGGGCCTGGACGTGTGGCAGCCCCCGCGCCCCTCTGGATTCCGTGGCACAAAGTGGGGGGATCAACAGTCACAGGTCCCCGTGGCCAGCTGGAGAGAGGGTCCCCTCCTGCTTCCCGCATGGTGTCACCCCCAGTACCCCAGGATGCTGTGCTGTCAGGGCACAGGGAAACAACTACTCCCCAGGAATGCTGTGCTGCTGGGGGAAGCCCTGGGTATCCAGGGGCACAGGAGAGCCCCGGGTACTCTGGCACAGCCAGTGACCAGAAAACACCACCTTCCAGAAAAATACCCTCCCCCTCTCCACACCTACCATGTTAGGCTGCTGCTTCTCCAGCCTGCATCACTGAGCTGTGGGCCCCGAGCAGCCAGGGGTGAGGCCGCAGTTCTCTCCTCTGGCTGGAGCTTGGTTGCAGGAACGAGCAAGCAGCACCCCTGCCTGCACCTGGACTGTGTGGGGTGCTGGCTATGGCCCCACAGCCCCAGCCAGCAATGCCCTCCAGCCCCAGCCAGCTCCAATGCTCAGCAAAGCAGCAGGTCAGGGATGCTGCCCGCCCTGCAGAGCTCAGAGCGGCCCGTGGTGCCCAGGGCTGCAGGCAGGACTGTGGCAGAAGGCTCTGTTTACTCCAAGGAAATGCCAGCCCTGAGGCAGGCAGCAGGCAAGCTCCCCTACTGAAGGGGCACAGGTGGCCACTGGGAGTCACTTGGCACTGGGGAGGTGGCACTGCATTATCAGCAGGGTAGGGCCCACAGCCCATGTTCCAAGGGAGATTTTTTGGGATGAAAGCAGTGGGGAAAGCCTGGCCAATCTTTTTGGAGGAGCGGAGTGGTGGCATCCCCAGACTGCTGCAGAAGCACCACGGTGCCAGGAGAGAGATGGAGCTGAAAATTGCCCCACTCCCCAGCCCAGCATCCAGGTGCAGCATCCCCTGGGTAGGTCCATCCCTAATACTCCTCCACTGGAGAGGAGAGCAACTGGAACCCCAACAGGACAAGCTCAGCAAGGCTTCCAGCCCTCCAGACCTGGATACCCTCCATGCTTTGCAGGAAATAAAAGCAGCAGGTGATGTTTAAGTCCTCCAGAGAGGAGTGTGGTGATGCTCTCCTTTCCCTCTGCCTACAGTCAGCCTGGAAGAGCTTGCAGCCCAGCAGGCCCCATGGCCATGGGTGCAGGAGAGGGCCCAGAGCAGGATGGAAATAGGATTCACCCCTTTCCTTGAAGGCTGTGGTGACCCCATGGCACAGCGAGTGCTCTGGTGACCCACCTGCCATGGCAGAATGGACCCTGCAGGGCAGGGGGACATGGGCAGGGGGCCAGCACTGTCTTCTGAAACCAGACCCAGGCAGCAATCCCTGCTGTGATCCCTGGCCTGGCTCCTCAGGCACCACTCCTCGCCCTGTTCCTCGCAGGACTGACCGGCAGCATCGTCCAGCCCCTGTGAGCCCCCTGAGCCCCACAGAGCGCTCAGCCACATGCCCCCAATTCACAGACAGGGCAAGCAGAGAACTGGCCCCAGGCCATCCATGAGGGGACTGGGGGAGCCGTAGGGCCAGGCTGAGCCAGCTCCATCCCATTGGCAGCACTGTGCATGCCTCCCCTGCCATGGGGTTCCCCATGGGGCCCCACTGTGTGTCCAGGCCAGACTTGCTTGTGGGGAGGCCCCGTCTGGAGGCACCCTCGGCTCCCCAGCCCCGAGGCAGTGCCAAACAGGGAGGTACCAGCGTCTGAGCAGCACCCACAGGCACTGGGTGGCCACGCCAGCCTCCAGCAGCGCTCGGTTTTTAAACAGCAGCGATCTTCCTACGCAAATAAAGCTTTCTGGGATTTTCGGTGGTGTGTGCTGGGGATTTGTCTCTGCCAAGAACACTGCAGCCAGCTCCCACTCACAGTGTGGGGAGGGGACAAGGGCACAAGTGCCCTGTGGGGACAGGAGCCCTGACCCACCATTATACCCATATAGATATCATTACCTCTCCACGGGTGATTTTTCTGACATAATTGATGACTGTCACATTTAACTCCCACGTGGGAGATGCCAGGAGGGCTGGGCAGGAGCCCCCTGCAAGCCCTCAGCCCCAAACCTCATCCCTTTCTCTCCCCACCCAGCTCTGTGGGGTGCTCCCCACAGTCACCCCAGCCCCTTCCCACCCATCCAGGCTTGGCCAGGGGACAGGACCCAGACGAGGCGGAGGTGGGGCCGGGGGGTTCCAGCTCTGTGGTGGAGCTCAGACACCCGAGCGTGCGCGGCATCCCGAGGGCAAACCTCCCTGCGTGGCCCCGCGGCCCTGCACTCCGGCTCGCTGGGCAGGCGCCAACCTCACAGAGCTGCCAGCTGTCCTGGGGGGCTTACGCCAGCCCTGCAGTGCCACCCGGGGCCGGGGCTTTTGTCCCCAGCTGGTGCAGGGGCGGGCAGAGCCCGCAGCTGGGGGCTGAGCGCCCGAGCAAACATCAATCTCCCTCTGTGCTCCCGGCCAAGTTTCACAGAGCAGCTCTGTTGGTACCTCGCAGCCCCATCTCCCGCCCGGCCCCACCCAGGGCCTCCTGAGGCAGGGAGGAGAGAAAGCAAGCTGCACCCACATCCTTTGGTGCTGGGCTTGTTCTTTAGATGGGACAAACGAAGCTTTCCCAGGGTCTTGCTGCTGTCCCCACCCCAAACGGAGAGAGGACACAGCCAAGGGGAGAGCTGTGAGGTATTTCACACCAGTACGGTGTCCCCAATTCCTTCACTCCCTGCCCCAGAGTCAGGACATCACGTCTGGGTATTTGGAGACAAACATTGCAGTCAGCCCTGGGCCATTCAGCTTCAGGAACCAGCAGATCCCAGAAAAAAATGAAAAATGTAAAAACCCAACCCATCCCTCCAAAGCCCCCAGGGCCCAGGCACTGCTCACAGCAAGGTGGGGAGCTCACTTCTGGCACCCCACTTGAAAAGGCATAAGGGTAGCACTGCCCCATGGCTCTGCAGGTACTTGTGGTTCTGCTGTCCCTGGGGACAGTTTCAGAGCTGGGAGCAGCACTCAGGCCCTGCCCTTGGTCCTCCCAGCAGCCCAGTTTGAACTGGGAATCGCTGGGACACCCTCACAGATGCAGGGCTGCCACTGCCCTCCAGCACAAAGCTCCAGAGGGACCCTCTCATCTTGGGGATGGGAGTGCTGAGCCCCATGTCCTCTCACAGCATGGCCAGGGACCACCCCAGGTGGCTCAGCCCCCAGCAAAGCCCACGGTCCCTGGATGGAATCAGTTTTTCATTCCCCGTTCAAGGCTGTGCATTGGCAGGTGCATCCCAGTCACCACAGACAGCAGCTGTGGGCACAGGACCAACAGCCGTGGCCAAGTTAATTGCTGGTTTAAAAGGAAGTTAATGAAGTTAACACCAGGTTAATGGAACTCCCAGACAGTAAAATGAGCATCATCAGCACTGGCAGCTTCCCAGCTCCTGCTTGCAGCATGCCCAGGGCCCGGAGCACACACAGGTTGGGGACAGCACGGCCCCTTGCCAGCCCCAGGGGCTCCTTGGGGGCCCGTGTGGGGCCAAGGAAATGTGCCCTTGGCTGGACACTGCAGTGACATGCCAGCCAGGCCCCTGCCCCACCAACCACAGAGGGCCTGACCCTGCTGGCACTGAGCTCTGCTGCTGTCCCTGGCAGCATCAGGGTGTCAAACCTTCCCTTCCTCCCCCTCTCCCTCACCAGGGACTCTGCCCACACCCACAGCCTGGAGCTCCCGTGGGGCAACTCCAACTGCAGAGGTTCAGCTGATGCCTTAAGTTTTAGCTTTTATATTTTTCAGATTCTGTGCTGTTTTACTGTGTAGTTCCGGGTTGGGAAGCTCTCTTCACATAGCAGGGAGACAGAACAATTCCTTTCTAGCTTGGCACCAAGGACAAACTTTAGGCCCAAGAGTGGAAACAGCAGTGAAGGAAGAGAGGGAACAAGGAGGATGGAGCTTCATCACCTGGAGCTGGAATTAGACAATTAACTCCAATGTGCTGATGGACCAAAACCTATCAAAGTGTGAGGCCTTGTGACTGGGAATCCATTTTGTGCCCATTTGTGGGTTTGACTTGGGTGTAGCCCAAGGGGTTCCTGCACTGCCCAAGCTGGACCCTTTCAATAAATATATTTTTATTCTTTTATTTTACCTAGTCTCTGTTTCCAGGTCAGCCTTCCCAGGCATCACAGCAAAGCATCCTGTGCAGACAGGACAGCCTGTCCCACACTGATCCCAGCTCCAAGGCCAGGGCAGTGCAGTGCCACAGGAACAGGTGACAGCTCTTCTGGGGGCTCTGAGCAACCTCTGCACATTGCCTGAGCACAGATTTTTTTTTAAGAAAATATCAAGCTCCAAAGGTCATCCAGGCAGTGCTGAGCAGGCCAGGGCTGCCCCTTTACAAGTGGGAAAATGGACACAAGGGGAACCAGGAGCTGGAGTGGCAGTGTGCCCCGCTGGGATCGGCCATGCCATGGGCACAGGGCCCTCATGGACCACAGCCCCCATGGGGACAGGAGCCTGCTGGCACAGGGTGGGTCCAGGTGCAGGGTGGCACCCCAGCCCTCAGCACAGCCCTGCAAGAGCTGTCCCCCCAACAGAGGAGTCCCAGTGCCACTCAAGTCCCAGCCTGCCACTCAAGCTGTGGCAGCACAGCCTGTCACCTCCACCTGCTCAGAGAGGCTGCACCACAGCCCTGCCAAACGCCACCCCACACCTCCATGGCCACATCCACCCCAGAGCACTCTGGGGACACCAGCCAGTACATGCAGCCCACATGGTGCCCCATGGCTCCCCATCCCGAGGGGTGGGGGGTGCCAGGTACTCCTGGGGACAGGCAGGACACCTGGGAAGCAACAGTGAGGGAGTGCTGGAGCACAGAGACAAGCAGGGACCAGCCCTGCAGCACTCCCAAACGCTGGGAATAGGGATAACTGCCCAGCCCTGGAGTATCGTTTTGCACAAGAGAAAACAAAGCCATGAGGTTTTCCAGCCTCCAGAGTGTCTTGTTTTGCCCGAGTTTGAGAAACCTCTGCGCTTCAGCTCCCCAAGGGACAGGGGGAGGACCCCAGCACTGAAACAAGGAGTGATTATCAGCCCACGGGCTCTGAAGAGCTTTTGTTCCCTGGATGTGCCAGAGCAGGGATGGGAGGACACCTAGCGAGATGCCTGGATGGCACCCGGAGCTCTGGGCCCCGCTGGCCACAGCCCTGCTGTGGTTCCATCCTGCCCCCTCCTCCTGCTGCGGGGGAGCTCCAGCGGGGCTGTAGGGCTGCTCCAGCCCTGGGGGAGAGGCTCCTCACATCCCATTTCCCACTGCTGCATCGGCAGTGGCAGCCTCCAAGTCTCCTTGACAGATGCTACCAGTGCTGCTCACGGCTGTGTTATTCCTGCAGAAACAGGAGTTCAATCCAGGGCTCACCTCAGAGATGCTGGCTGGCACACAGCTGCCCTTCACAGCTCTCCAGGTCCTGCTGACACCAGCACTGCCCATTTCCAGAGGTTCTCACCTCAACTGCCAGTCAGACGTAACTGCTGCCAATGGGGCGATGGCCAGTGACCATGATTTATTCTTGTGGCTCAACTTGTTGAAGGGAGACCAAAATCTTTGAGTGCAAAGACCTGGATGAGCCAAAGCATCCCAAGCAGAGACAGGCTGGATCCAACACCACAGAGGCAGAGAGGCAGCAAACAGCCTGGCCATAATCCACACTCTGCATCAGGCTGGATCTGACAGAAGAGCACAGGGAGAGGTGCTCAGGAGAAAGGCTCATTCAGGAGCTTCTCACAGAGTTTTTGAGGCAGAGCTGAAAGCCCAGGGCCAAAAACAAGTGCTGAGCCCATGGGGTACAATCCCCCCTTCCCCAGGAGCCTGTGCTGACACACAGAACACTCACAGACCCACAGCCTGCACTCACAGCAGCCCCAGGAGCCTGTGCTGACACACAGAACACTCACAGACCCACAGCCTGCACTCACAGCAGCCCCCCGGGCAGCCCTGGCACTGCTGAGCACACAGAATCATTATGGTTGGAGAAG
>VXBQ01004845.1:1184-117405 GCA_013400175.1 Phainopepla nitens
AGATGGGAGGAGTTTCACGATTGCAGATTCCTGGGAGACTGCTATTTGTGAGAAGTGAAGCCATGAGAGAGCTGTTTTTTTCTTTCTTGTGGAGAAGTCCCTAGAGCCTGACAAGGGGAGGCTCCTCTCCCTAGCTGAGCTGAAGAAAAGAGGTGTTTCTGTACATTGTCAGTGAGAAAAAGAGGGTGCAAGAGAGGGGAGGAAAAGTGGTTGGAAGGTTTCATTCTCAATCTTATTATGCTTTTAGGTTTATTAATAAAAGTTTTCTTTATACTCTTTAAAAGTTGAAGCCTGCTTTTGTCCTTCTCCTAATCCTAATCTCACAGCAAAAATTGAGGAAACTGAAATTGGTGAATCCAAACCACTACACGAAATAGATGTTTCCACCCTGTTTCAAACTGAAACTAGGACACCTCCCAAGAACTGCTACTGATGTTTTAGATCCCAAAGTTTAAGCTGGATTCTTAACTTTGATTTGAGCATTCTTATTTTTGCATTATTGTGTGTGCCAGAGAAGGGAAACAAATTGAGGGTAAATATTTAAAAAAAACGGTATCTTTTTTTACCATATCATTTTATTCAACTTTAATATGGTTTCCATTATTAACTTCTAAAACAAAATGATTTCCAGTTTAGAAAACAATGCACTGACCACATAATTCCTTTTCCATTTTATACAGTTATACAAATATTCTAAATACACATTTTGTCAAGATGGTGGCAAATAAGATTTAACTGTACAGTACGTAAGGAAAGAAAATATTTTAAGCATATTTAGAAGCAATAGAAATGTCTATACAAAACAAGCAAAAATGGAATAAAATTTTATATTTAAAGTATTGCAACAGTCCCACATGTGTGTAACAAAAATGTCTTTGCACAGTTCCTCACAATGCCCCATTAATAGCTAAAGCAAGACAGCAATTTTTAGAAAAGAATGTTTCAAAATGCTACACATGGTACTACTGCTTGCACAGTCTGATCAAAATAACAATCTACTTGGAATCAAGCAAAACTTAGGAGGAGATATACCAACCAACTTTAAAATTATCTGTATAAAAGTCATTGCACATTATTTTACTCAGTTGTTTGAAAAGTAAAAAAGTGTATTTACAAAATATTTCGCAGACAAAATTATAAAGTGAATGGATAATATATAAGTAACACGTCTTGATACTGACAGTTCAAGAACACACACAAATGGTTTTATCGTTTCAAGAGGTTTTCAGTGCTCCTTCCTCCAGGAAGTAAACTTGACTTCTACTTTGAAATGGATTTACAAGATGTTACACAGAGCTATTTCAACATCAGCATTATAAAACAGTATGTTAGAAACATGAAAGGAAGAGGAAATTTTTACATCTTAAAAAGTGAGCTATTCATAGATCAACAAATGAGGTTGGGTTTTTTTTTTTAATTCAGTTACGGTAAGTGTTCATTATTCTTCAGTTAATAAACCCAACAGTTAAAATGGAAATCCTGGACTAGGTGAGAATTGAAAAAGCACCATGCACAATAGTCTTAGTGTGGTAAACACTGAAGAAAAATAAAATAGCACCTGGAATCCTGTAACACAGATCATTTAAAACTGGTCAAGCAGCTGGCGGAGATAGGGTGCCTTTGACAGCTCTCTGCTCACTCTGGAGAGCTTGAAAAGTACTGGACAGTTGAGGGAGACACACTGGATCTGCCGATCAAAGCAGCCCGTGCAGTTCTTGCATATCTGGATGACAGGAGAAAAAGCAGAACAATTATTCTGAACGACACAATGAGGCATAAACCACTAGAGACTACTAAATCCTCAAGCACGTATCAGCAGAACAGGCACAGCCCTTCTGCACAGAGCTTCTCCTCAACATGGACCCACAGCACCTCCCTTCTCCACTTCAGTCTCTTGGGCTGCTGCCAGACAGCTCATTTGGCCACTGGTGGGTGGCTGGCAGCATCACACACTGAACTGGGCAGAGAGCAACAGCAGGACTCTACAGCTTAGGTTTCAATCCTGCTAATTAAGTTCTACTTGCACATGGTGGCACTTGAAAAAACCAGGTAAATAAGTTGACTGGGTTTAAGCAGGGCAGTGTGTTCTACTTGTGATAAACTTACTCTCTACAAAAGCCTCCTAGTGAAAAATGACAGAACTCTTACCCCACAGTTATTCTCTGTAGAGAAAAGGGACTTTAAATAAATTACTCATTTCAAGATAAGCTTTAATTAAAGAGTTTCACCTAGTCAGGGTCAATCAATCCCAACACAGAAATACATAGGCCACAGAAGTTACACTGCTCTCCTTGTTCAAGGAACTACTCGTTAATCCTGCTTGAAAGTGCTTTTAATGTGAGACACCTGATGGAATAAAATGGCAGCAGGCACAGTTTTTCCAAAGGTAGATACCTTTAGGAAACTAAAGGTCCCTGCTTTGCTATTTTATTTTTAACCTTTGCAGCATTTGCCACCTCCAACAGTTTCTTCAAAATCTTAAGAGATTTGCTTCCAACCACATCTGTATTTTGTAACATTAAAATGTTACACTGTTTATCCTATCATTTGCATTGCTGATCAACAAACCCAAACTCTATGTATCCCTTTGCTTTTAAAACTAGTTCTTTTCCTTCTTTCCACATTCCATGCTAAAGCCAGGCCTGCATCAGCACAAATCCCTGCAGACTGGCAATAGCTGGAGAGGGGCAGCCCCTCCTGGCCAAGTCCCACAGGTGGCACCTCAGAGGATACCAATCCTCTGGCCTGCAACTGTGACCAGAAGGAACAGGATTTAAACAGCTGGCTCCAGGTTTGTAACCTCAGAACTACATCTATCCTAGTTCTTCTGAAAGAGGCTGTGGCTGGTTTTAATGCAAGGGACCAAACTAAATGGTACTTGAGACATGTCCTAAGCTCAGTTTGTGTTGAGGGGAGAATTCTATGGTTTTAACCTAGAGCATGTAATTTTTGAGTGCAGTTTAAAATAATGTACAGCTCAGTGTTACGTCAGTTTTCTGCTGGGTCCAGCATGCTTATAATCTCAAAGGGCTAAAAATTTAAGCTGTGAAGGATATATATGCCTTCATATTAAAATAAGACAGATGCTCTTACAGAGACATCTAACACTGACTGGGACAGGATCCCAGGCCTTGCTGAGCTGTTGCACACTGCAGAGACAAGAGAATGCTCTAATCAAACTCACTGTTCCTCTTGTGGGGCTGGAGCAGTCTGCCAAGTTCTGCTTTATTCCAGAACAAGAGCAATGCAAAGGATTCAAAGTACCACAGGAATACTGCAGAACATGCATTTCTTAATTTCTGCCATTCACAGCGCAGATAAGGGCAAATATTACAAAATACAGCAAGAAGTCCACACTTTAGGAATGAAATATTCATGAATTGAATTACAGTGCGTTTCTAGAAATCCCATGAGAACCTATCAGATCAATGCTTAGATTTAGGAACATTTATATCCCTGACATTCATACAAGTCTTTAAAATGGTTTACATGCTAGTGTTAAAAATAAATTTTAACTAAAATATTTATTAATTACAAAATATGACAGTATGAAAATTAGGTGAGGGTATGCATATGTTTCCACAAGGGGAGGCACTGTGCTTTGCTGTAATATATTCATGAGCACAGTCAGCTACCCTCTTAATTGACTTCTAGCTCAAGGGGAAAAAGCAGCTTGGAAAATTCCTATTGAGAGGAAAGGTAACAAGAAAATCTTCCAGCTAAACCCCATCCATGTTATACATATAAATAAATAAATGTTCTGGCACAAACCTTTTTGTTTCTAGAATATTATCTGTAATTTTAATGCAAAAAAGATCAAATCTTTTACACTCTCCCAGGTCTCTGTCATTATAAAAAGGGACCTACAAACCATATAAGGTACTCTTAAAAATCAGAAGAAAATAGAAAAGCATCTTCTGTTCTGATCCCCTCCTCTGCCTTAGCTTTCCGCAAAGCCTAGGAGAGTAACAGCCACTGTGCTGCCTTCGACAGCAATGGGAAAAGCAAACAAGCTGCAGCACATTTAACACCCAGACCATACCTCCCATTTTTGTCAGGAGTATTCAGAAATACACTGCTTTGAAATTTCAGCCCCTGTCTTTTGCTGACAGATATCTGACAATGTTTTAATTGTACCTGGACCAGCTGCTCTTGTTTACGCTCCAACTCTCGGATTTCTTGGTTGAGAATCACTGCCACATGCTGAGGCTGGCTTCTGCATTTATTACAGATCCCGTACTGGGTCAGTTCATCACACACGGGACAGTGTAAGGTCGTGAAATACTGCGAGATGGTGCCTTTGCATCCTTCTAGCTCAGTATGGGTAGCTGAGGCAGCCTTCTGAATCTGTTAAGAAAAATAACGAAGAGGTAATGAACTTCCAAGGAAGCAGCTTGCCTTATTCCTAGATTACATACTTTTTTTTTCTTTTGCAAAGGAGTAAGAAAGTACAGGATGGCCTGCAGGGCATGGATTCACACACAGATTATGAACATGGATCACAGCAAGCTAAAGAGTGCAACACTGGCCCTGAAGTGATACATGGAACAGAGCCCGCCCCCACACCTATTTCACAGGGAATTTGTAACCAGGAAAATCCTTGGTCATATGCTTAATTCCTAATCTCACCTCAAACTCTGCCTCCTGCAGCTGGCCTTTTTTAGGTGCTGATCTGCTTCACATCTAAACGTGCCCTGGCTGCAGCCCCAGTGGCTGCCTTCTGGATGCTGCCTGCCCTCCAGTGTCTGTGCCAGGCAGTCCTGGGCAGAGCTCTCCCATGGTGCTTTGGTCCATGGCACTAGCTCATGCTCTGATTTCCTTGGACAAGGCTCCACCACTGGCCCATCACCCTGGGAATTTCGTTCTCTGCACTTACTCCTGCTGCTGTGTGACTTTTGCTTGGTCCTATCCTTCAGTCTCCTGCTGCTCTGCTCCCTGTGACTTCCTCGCTGCTTTCTGGCCTTGCAGAAAGCCAGAGCTCTTTTTACCTTTTTAGAATGGCTTGTTGGAGATAAGGTGACTGCCACGGTGCCATTGGAAAGGTAAAGAAAAGGAGAACTGAAGTCAATCAAGGCTGTATTGGGAAATACAGCTATACTGCTATATTGCAGTGGGAACATGATGTATTACTATGCTGCTGAAATCTGTTCTGAGCAGAGTCACCAAACTACACAGATACACTGTCTTTCACCATCTTTTTTTGTCAGGGGAATCACAAACTAAAATCCAGCTATCTAATGCTTCTTTTCCTGCATCTCAATGACTTCTTTAACTGTTAGGGAAATAATGTTTGCATATTATTGGTTTTAAATTTCTGGTGATACAAATTTTTTAAGTGTTCCTGCTGCTGGAGCATGCCACCTTTATACAGAGGAAAAATCTTCAGGACATTTTGGAAAAACAGGACTTCCAACATCTAATATAGAGAGATTTGAAAGGTGGTATGGCCAAACAGATGCACATACACATACTGCTAAAAATACAGAGTTATGGCAAAATATTCTCTTAAACTATAGAAGGAATCGGGAAACAGAAGATGACTGTGATCAACTCTGCATAGAAAGGCTGGCTGGAAAAAGTGATTTACTACGTGAAAAAAACCCCACACAGAAGATCTAAGAATCAGTACTACATATTTGAGCATCAAACACTGCTTCACGAAATAACCTTTGCTGTTGCCTCCTATCAACCTCATTTCACTAGAAGTCATAACGAGGCCAAACACTTGCACTGCACGTGCTAGCTCTTGTTTGAAAACACTCACCCGGGGCAGCTCGTGGTACCAGCTGAAGACGTCTATGCCAATGAGCGAGAACACCCTGGCCAGGGGGGGCAGGATCTGCTTGGTGATGTAGTAGGTGGCGTTGAGCCTCAGGCTGGGGTCCTGCAGCACCTCCAGGGGCCGCCGGACGAGCTGGATCAGGGGCAGGCCGGGCATGCCGTACACAATGACGTAGGGCACGCGCTCCCCGACGCGCGGCTCGGAGCGACGGTCATAGGCAAGCATTCTCCTGTCAAAACACAGCCTTGAGAATGCATCCAGAGGCAAATTCATTGTTATTGCATTTGCCTGTAAGCTTTCCCATCCGATTAGATTAGCTGCTCTCCAGATGAATGGAGTTAGTGACTACCATGAAGCATAGGATCAAAGTGTTTCATTTTTAATTTGTCTCGTGATCGGACCTAAATTTTAGAATGTGGGTCTGTTTCAGGTCACTTGGATTTGCATGTAGACTGTTTTCTAGCTACCACTTCCTTAAAGAAATACTTTAATAAGGAACAGCCAGGGCACTAAAAAGAGCTCAAGTACAATTTGCTTTCTGGTCAAATTCTGGTCCTTTGCTTTCTGAGACTGCTTGCTCAGCAGAATGATACCTGCTTCAAATTGAATTATCCTTTATTCAGAAAGCAAAGGACAATTCAATCTGAAGTAGGTACCAGTTTTGGACTTCGACGTCGTTTTACTAAAAAAAGCATAGCTTAATTGGAAGACCTTTGGTACTAAGCAAGGTGACAAAATGTTCCAGCTTACATTATCTACTTTTCTATTACAATTATATCAAGGATCAAGGACATCAACAGGATGAAATATTAACTTTAAGTAAGGTAATTTATTAAACATGAAAAACTCTGTCTGGTAATGTATTTCACAGCACTAAGAGACATCACTGTCCCAATTTGTAACATATGTAATAACTGTGAGTGATGAGTAATCTCGGAGAGTCCAGCCCTTACAGAAAATCCAGACTCTAAGTAACAGAAGCGAACACACTATTACAGTGTCCTGACAAGACTTTCCTCTCGAACATGTGGCTCTTTCCAGGACTACAAAATGGCTTTCTAGGATCATCTCTTTTCACACACAGAAGAAAGTCAGGGACAACTGCTTCAACAGTATTTGAATGAGACATCTGACTGCTACCTGGAACTTGACAGTACAAAGGTCAAGAGAAAAAATATCCACAATCTGCAACCCATAATGTGTCAGTACAAAGATCAAGGAAAAAAAACAACCTATAACCTGTCAGCACAAAGGTGAAGATAAGAAATATCTATGATTAGCGCTTCTTGATCTCATTACCTGGTGATTTCCAGAGCAGGTACACAGGCTCCAGGTTTGTATGCTGAGCTCCCTCTATACTCTTTTGCAAAGATGAAGTCCTGCATGCTGGCTTTTCCCTCCAGTAACTTCATGCATTGATTCTGAACATACTGCTTGATCTGACTTATGTCCCGTGTTTCAAATAGCAGCTTGATAGAACACTCAAGTATCTTTACAACCAAAGGAGAAAGGTGAGAAAAACATGTATGTTTGAATAAAAAAGAATTAATTCCAATTAATTCAGTAAATTACATGGAAATACAAATATATAGCTTAGAAAAAGTACCAGTGGTGAACCGGGATATTGACAGGACAACAAGCTGCAAAATCTCTTCCACTCAAAGACATTCATAAACACATTACTGAACAACTTCTTCCTCAGTTTCCCATATCTTTCATGACATCATCCATACTCTAGCATTAAGATTTTTTTCAACAATTATTGAAGTTTCCAAAGTATGAGGGAAGATGTTTTTCACTGCCATCTAAAATATTTTGCCATGACGTTAGTAAACCCTTCTATGTGGTTACTTTTTTACTGGCATAAATTTCTTTTAATTTGGCAAAGAACAGATTTCCTATCTTCTTTTTAACCTCTCAATGCACAGCTTAAAATAAAAAGGCAAGAAAGTGTATTTTAAAGGAATTATTAACTGAACTAGATTTATGAAAGTGAGCTATTTGGAAGACTGATCAGTGTGTCCCACTCATCTGGCAGTAATACTTTCAGTTAAAGTGAACTGGATCAAGAATGGCCTTTGAGAGGGCTTACATGGGCCAAGGGCTTTTTATGGTATTTTTAAGGAATGAAAAATAAGCTGTAAAATATCTTCATTTTATCTTTCAATCAGCTCACACAAGAAAAACAGATGAAGATTAAGACAACTCAAAGGACTAGAAACGCTGAGAAAGGACAAATGTAAAATGAAATAACAGATTATAGTTTCATTCAGGAGGAAATCTATGAATGCTTTACCTTGGAAACTGCAGGACAGGAGTCCCTTCGGACTGTCTCTATGCCTTTTGCATCAAATACTGGGTCCTTCTGGTCCAGTGTTTCATACATGTAACCCACATACCTCTTTTTAGTTTGCAGGACACATGGCAAGTAGACCTGGAATAGTTAGAAAGAAGACAGCCCAGTCTGGAATGTGTTGGGAATATAAGGTGCCTTTGAAAATAGAGGGTTTCCTAAGGAATACTGAGCTTTGTGAGTTTATTTCTTGGGGTTTTTGTTTGTTTGCTTTTTTTTGTTAAATCATTACAACTGATAAAATCAAAGGACTCTAAAAGGATGGCTGAGGAAGCTGGGATTCTGTGGTGTTCCATTCTTAAATCACTTTATATTTCATTTAGTTGAAGCTCAGATGGAAAGTGACACACAGTATAAATTGTTGCAAGTACCTTCACTTTTCTGGATTGTACCTGTCACCATTTATAATGTAACTCTATTATCTTTCTTTCTTATAAAGACAACTTCATTTTAAAGAGAAAATCAGAGAAGAAAATGTTCCCAGAAAAAGTAGTGGCTTAGAATGTCTGTTTTCAAACTTCAATAAGGAGGAGCCAAAAATGTGCTAGTATCTCCATCTGGAGAAAGTATGCTTTTTAAATGCCTGTGCTTGGAGAATAGTTTTCTCAGGAATGGAGTTTTAGGGTCCTTGGTCTCTTTTGCTTGTTTTCTCCAACCTCTTATTTCATTCTTGATTGTGTAAGTATTCCTTGACTACTTTCAAATGAAAGAATGGAGAACAATTTCTTCTTTGTAGTGTTACTAGGACAACACCACATCTTCCTGACTCTCATGGAAAAGAGAATAATGAGTTTAGGTTGCCTCAGGCTTACAAATTTTGACTGACCTTGTTGAGTATGTACTTTGAAAATATCCAGACCACCTGAACCAATGCTAATTGACCTGAAAACCTTACTAATGACTTTACAGTGACAAACTTCCAGCAAAATCAGTAACATATTGCTTTACTCTTCTATAAAAGATTTGTTGTGGTTAATATTTCTTACAGAAGCCTACTGAATGTATTTTTATGATTTTTCATTTTACAGGTGTATGTATCACATACTGGAGTGTGCTAAGGCTGGCTGAAAAATAAATATCAGCCGTCTAATTAATGCACTGGAATTGGGGATGGTGGACATTTCCTCTGCTAAGTTGCACATATTGATTCAATTGTAGGTATACAATACCAAACTGAGGGAGATATTTCCAGAAACTCATGAGACAGGAATTCAAACTGCCTGATGCTGCCAGCACAACAAGCCACTGATGTGAAATTCTGAATATTTCTTTTTATTGTTCACACTGTAGTGCTCCTCTGAAAAGGTCCCTGAGGCATTAAGGAGCTTGCAATATAGCCACAGAAACAGCACAGCATATGACTTGTTTATCCTTATGTACACTAGGGTTCAGAATAATCTTTTCTCTTAAACTTTTTTTCTGAGGTTTTCTTTTGTTTGGTTTTTGTTTTGTTGTTGTTGTTTTGATAACACCCAACATACTTCAAGCAAAATATTTTCCTTTTACCTTTTCAAACTTCAGTTTAACAGGCTTGGGATTTGTTGCTGTTACAGCCTCAGCAATTTCTTGACCAATCTTAAAAGACTGCTCCTTCGTGGCTCCTTTCAAAAGTACAAACATGCTACAAGAAATCAGACATAGGAAGTGAGCGCCAATCTATTCAACATAGTTCCTGAAAATTATAAGCTATAGTTTCCTGGTAGCAAGGCAGGGATGTTATTATGAGTTGTGCTCCCTTTCTTCAGCTAGAAAAGCCAAAATTTTGGAAACTTTAGTGTTCAGCATGAGATGTGGAATGCCAAAGGGCTGATAAATGCTGTGACTATCTGATGAGGCAGGGAATGGACTGCTCCCAGACACTGCAAAACTGGAGTTCCCAGGAAAGAATTGTAAAGAGCTCTGGTACGCCATTTTTTCCCCACTATTGGCAGCAGCAGGATTTTACTTCCAGGATTTTACTTCCTTTCTCCAACAATTGTTTTTTTAATGAAATCACTATGAATTCAGTATCTTTGAAATGTCAAGTCTTTTATCAGATCCGGCTGAAATCAGTCACTGGATTCATAAGTTATTAAAAAAGGACAGCCAGACAAGCTTTGTTTCCCAATGGCTGAAAAATTACCCAAGTGTGGAACAGAGATGGATATGCCTAGAGCATGGCTATTATTTAGATGAAAGACTAACAGAGAAAATGTATGTCAGGCAGCCTAATAATATCTTTTTATGCTCTGGTGGCTGCTTTTGAATTGTATCCACTTCTGAAGCTTAAAACAGTGCCTTCCTTGAGGTGCAATGCCTACTGTGTTATATATACTCTATTTTCCAAAATAAAAATGGCATCAGAAATAGGCACAAAAATAATAATTTGGTAAATTAGATTTATATTAATTCACAACTGAAAAAATATTTCCTCCCCTCTTGCTGTTCCACATAATTTTCAAAAGAAAGAAAACCTTTAAAATACTTAAAAAAACTTGAGCAAACTCGGTATTATTCACTTTGTCTATTCTGAAAGGCAGTAAGGAACATCCAAAGATCCATATACCCTTTTCAGCATCATAAATTTGCCTTGTTGAGACAAAAGAAAAATCTATGAAGAACTATTATGATTTTAAAGCATTTTAAGAAGCAGACCATGAATTACCTGTCTGTATCGCCATATACAACGTGAGCACCCCATTTTTTTGTATCATTCACCAGCTTAATGGCACGCTCCAATGTTTCTCTGGCTTTGTGGACAATGCTGTCTCCAATCTGCAAAGTTAGATTGAAAATCTTTATTCTACTGCTAGACCAAATACTAGCTCTTGCCAAAAACAGTCTAACTGCTTGATCTTATTATGAAAATCACTGTATTGAGATGATATATTTTATTTCATGGTTGAAATGCATATAATAAATAAACAAGGTCACTTAACTTACCCCAAAATAACAAGAACTAAAAGAAAAATGATAAAAAATTTTAAGTATTAAAATAAATAAAAAATTGTTTTAAACTTCTTTAGAAGTATTAAAAATCTATGGAGTAAGACAAGACTGCTCGGGATGATTTTCTCTAGTTTTTGGATTCTGCTGCTTCCTATAAAAACTCAGAAAAAGCTACAATGTTTTATTTCCAGTATTAGAACTCCAATCTACCTTTGGAAACAATTCTACAGAAATGCCAACTCCAAATGTTCCTTTATGGAAAGAAGAAGAAGATGACCTTTATATTCTTCTGGAACTAAGTTGCTGATTTTATGTACTACAAATCAAAACAGCTTTTCTGAAGGTATTTAGTTTGTTTCAAATAATAATATTATGTTATCCGACTAGTGTCTTCCAAACATTTTTATACATTTTTACCTGCAACCCTTACCTCAGTGCATGGCATTCTTCCAGAAAAATTAGCAGCAGTATAGCCAAAAGTAAAATTAGCGATATATTTAAGACCCAACTGACGAGCTTCCAGCATTCGAGTCACAGCCTTGTCATGCTTATAAGCCTTCATTGACTGTTTCACCATTATCCTGGTCTTCAAGATTTCTTCTAGCATCCTTGGCAGCACACCCTTTCTCACCGAAGGCTGCCATAAAGGGAACAAAGAAAAACACGGTGTAAGAAAGCCCAACATAAACAGTTAAGAGTAAAATCAAACCCCAGAACTGTTCGTTAACCACTGATAAGAAGACAAATTACCTAGCAAGATGCCCTAGTCACCAACAGTTTTGCTTTTCTCACAAATATTACAAGGAACATAGAATACAGGCAAAGCTCTTAAGGACAGAACAAATAGTTTTTTTTTCTTTGAATTCATCAGCCCTTGCTGATGCAATGTTTAGATAAACTTATTAACTAAAATGCGACTTCAATATTTAGCTGTTAATTCTCAAAGTATTAAATGCTGAAGGAACATTATCTTTTAAAAATTCTACAAATAGTCTTTACTTAAATTTTTTGTTTTACATTAAATACAGGTATCCTGGTGATTGCCTAACTATTTCTAACAGCTCCAGGCCATATTCATTACACATCAGCCAGCAGGACACATTACAAAATGAGAACAATAGAAAGCAAGTCAGGGAGCTTCATTTCCCAAATCATTACCCTTTTTCTAAGAAAGCATTCTGCTATACAGGCAGAAGGAAAATGAATTGTTACATACAGATAATTACTGTTTGATCCTCAAACTGCAGAAGTAAAATACAGTTTAATTATAGATGAAATAAGCCTTCAGTATAAAGGAAAGCATAAAGACATTTTACTTCCTGAAATGCCAGAGGTTCAGCACTTTGAAAAATATCAAAAACATTGTGAAACAAAAGAAAGAACCTCCCCTTTCTGTCTGTTTTTAATGCAACAAAATATAAACTACAATATCAATTTGATCTTAAGTCAGGCAGCAGGCAGTGAAAATGCTGTCACAGAGTACTAATATCATTACCTTGACAAAAGCTACTCCACTGGGTGACACTGTGATATTGTGTCTAATCTGGTAGAGTAAGTCAGGAGGTACTCTCAGAGATGTACAGCCAAATTTGAATGCATCAAACCTAATAAAGAGAAAATTTAAATATGAAGACAATTCATTCATTTACAGACTAATCATCCAAAAACATCAGCTCACATTGAAATGCTAATAATGCCAGCAAGGGCAGAATAATCTCAAGTGTAACAAACATAACATAATTTCAAATTTCTTAGCTACATACAGGAGGTTCTAGGAACAAAGTAGCAATAAATAGTTAAATTCCAGTGCATGCATAATTTATCAATTCTGCTCTGTGTTATGAATTATTACCAAATACGGAGCTAATGGAAGCATGTACTCAATACTGTAATCCCCTATGGAAACTATGCATGTTTACCAAGTACCACACTGCACTAACTTTTCTTCCTACAAATTCAGAATTTCAAATCAGAAACTTGAAAACCTGATGGTGACACCTAGCAATTATTGCAGGCATCTTTCCGTTCTTCAAAATATTGTTTTATAGAGGTTATTATAATGAGCAGTGAGATCTTTTTCCAATTAAAAGAATAACTGTTAAGCTCAATAAAAGATGCTACAAAGAATAACTCAATTGTACCTCTTAATTTTTAGTAATTAGAACCAGAGTGAACTACAAGTGATACAGGAACAATCATAATTCATTAAGGAATAACCCCAGTCTAGTTTTGAAGACAGATGGTGGATTTATAATAATTATAACTTATTCTGAATAAAAATTAAAAATCAGCCTCACCACTATAATCAAAGAGGTGTACGTACACACATGCACAGAGCTGCTTCCAGGGGTTTTTAAGAGAACAGAGTCTAATTCTATATTTAATTAAAAATACACATTGATGTCTATATGGATGTGTATACACATGTGCACACACCCACATGGCAGATTTTTATCATCTGTATTGTTGTGTAACAGAAAAAGGTGCTATTCATACATGCCCATCATTTCCAATGGCAACCAGGGGTTCTCAGTACCTTAGAAAAGACACTCAAGTATCTATGGGATCAAAGATTGTGAGAAAAGAGTAACAGTAAAACAAACAAACAAACAAACAAACAAACAACAAAAAGCCAGTAAAGAAAGAGTAACTTACTTTCCTAAGTTTTCAACATGTCCCAGGCAGGTAGAAAAACAGTAGTTGTATGCTATGACAATGGAAGGATATAAGGACTGGAAATCCAAGACAAGAACAGCGTTGCTGTAGAAGCGGGATTCTGGCTCCATTATCAAGGGAACACACTGTGGGGCTTTCATCTGAGCTCGCTGCTGGACACTGGGAGTCACAGCAATGTAGTTCATTGGCTTTGCAATGCGCAGCATCACAGACTCCACACGGTACTGCAGAACAGTTTGGATATAACCATTACCATTTCAAAAGTGCAGAACAAATGTGTATTAACTAGTGCAAACATACACTTACTTTTTCTGAATTTAAAGTACAGGTAACTACTTTTCCAAAATAAATAGCCATGCTCTTAACGTATATTTTAATTGTATTTTTATATCACTATTTAGATCACCTTCAGGTTCCTTCCAACCCTAACCATTCAATGATTCTGTACTTTGCTGAGTACAGAATCATAGAACTAATAATTTAAAATTGAGTACTTCTTATATATGGAAAAAAATACAACATTCAACTAACAGGCTTCAACAATATATGTGGACGGCCATGCTACTGTCAGTGAATGAGCATGTGCTAAACTGCAGTACTGTTAGACTTGCAGATCACCAAAGAAAACAAAGTATAATATGCAGTAAATGCACTGGGTATCATGCTTTCTCCCTGATACCACAAGTAGAACAGGAAGCATAAAACAACAAGCATCCTGTTCAAGACACCACGAAATGTCATTATGTGTAGCTGGCAACACAAGAAAAATCCCCAGCCCTATTTGTGTATTACTCCATGCTTTAGGAAAGGCTTTACAAGCACAAATGGGCAGGTATGCAGTGTCCATTCACAATAAAAACCAAAAGAGCTGAAAGCTACATAGGTGGGTGGCAAGGGACTGAAAATCCCAAAATATCAAAGAACAATTCTACATAATCATAAAATCCTGTGCTCTGTAAGCAACTAAATCCCTATTAAACACTGCCTGCCTGACACACTACATATTCATTGTACTGAATGAGTTGGATAGAATTTCTTTAACCTTGAAGTTATAAATGAACTTACAGAACCAATAGCTTTAACAAGACCCTGCACATTAAAAAGAAGTTGGGGTTTGATGTGTAGTTAAGGAGCAACATAAATTGCCACTGCTGCCTTGCACTAATTGCACACTAATTTGTGTCCAGTGATGAACTCGGATGTGTGACAAGGTGGTCAGGGACTGGTCCTGGGAAGAGGCAGATTTTGGGTTTTTTTCCCTAGTTTTCATAGCATCATAGAATTTAGGTTGGAAAAGACATCTAAGATCACCAAATCCAACTGTTACCCCAGTGCTGCCAAGCACCACATCTACACATCTCTTAACTCCAGCGATGGTGACCCTGGACAGCCTGTTCCAATGCCTGACCATCCTCTTGGAGAAGAAGTTTTTTTAATATCTAATCTAAACCAGCCATGGAACAAATTGAGGCCATTTCTTCTTGTCCTATTGCTTCTTACTTGGGAGACTGACCTCCATCTCACTACAGTCTCCTTTCAGGGAGTTACAGAGAGCAATAAGGTCACCCCTGAGCCTCCTTTTCTCCAGGCTAAACAACCCCAGCTCCCTCAGCTGCTCCTCACAGGACTTGTGCTCCAGACCCTTCACCAGCTTCATTGCCCTTCTCTGGACTTGCACCAGCCCCTCAATGTCCTTCTTGTAGTGAGGAGCCCAGAACTAAAAACAGGATTTGAGGTGTGGCACAGAGGGACAACCTGGTGCTGCTGGCCACATTATTNCTGACCTCCATCTCACTACAGTCTCCTTTCAGGGAGTTACAGAGAGCAATAAGGTCACCCCTGAGCCTCCTTTTCTCCAGGCTAAACAACCCCAGCTCCCTCAGCTGCTCCTCACAGGACTTGTGCTCCAGACCCTTCACCAGCTTCATTGCCCTTCTCTGGACTTGCACCAGCCCCTCAATGTCCTTCTTGTAGTGAGGAGCCCAGAACTAAAAACAGGATTTGAGGTGTGGCACAGAGGGACAACCTGGTGCTGCTGGCCACATTATTTCTGATACAGGCCAGGAAGCCATTGGCCTTCTTGGCACCTGGGCACACAGTGGCCAATGTTCAGCTGCTGTTGACCAGCACCTCCAAGTCCTTTTCCTCTGGGCAGTTTTCCAGCCATTCTTCCTGTAGCCCTGCATGGGGTTGTTTGGAGCCAAGGGCAGAACCCTCACACAACTGGTCTCAGCCCATTAACTCAGCCTGTCCAGATCCTTCTCTAGAGCCTTATTACCCTCCAGCAGATCAACACTACCTTCCAACTTGGAGCTGTCTGCAAACTGACCAAGGGAGCACTCGATCCCATTGTCCAGATCATCAATAAAGATACAAAACAGGACTGGCCTCCTGTTTGTTGCCCACACTGAGTGCACTGGTGCAGATCAACCTCAGTTGGGCTATTGATCCTACCACCTATTTTTAGGCAGGGGGATAAGCCCTTATCCCTACATGACCATTCCCAGGTGCATCTGTGGTTCCTAACACATCAATAACCCTTTTGTCTTTTCTCCCATGTGCATCTCCAGCCCCTACCTCCACTGAGACAGCACACCAAAGGACTTTGCTAGGACACTGTTTCTCAACCACTGGTGTGATGCTCCCAGGTTTATCTCTAGTGAGCCTAATCTTATTCCTTTCCCCCTTCAAATTGAGTTTAACGCTCTCTCAGTGAGCCCTGCTGACTCCTGTGCAAAAACCAGCAAGTTCTTCAAACATCTGACTAATTATCTGTATGCCTATGACCATCTCTTGTTAGATTTTGTTTAATCTACTAAGAAATGTTCAAAATGGCTTAATACAAGAAAACAAAATAATTTTTAAAAGTTATTGTAAAACTCAGTGAGAGACGCAAACATGGAAAAATAAAAGATCTGAAATTTGTTCTTATTACTATTTCATTTTTACATGTTTTTTAGCTAAGGAGGAGTATCTTCATAAAGGGTAGTGACTCCTCCGTGTGAAAAAAAATTACTTGAGGTGACTGGGAATTGTTGCAAGTACCATTTCTGTGATCTAGAAAGTTTCAACGGAAACAGAACATACGTGCACAGAAGGGAAAAGAAAAGAACAGTCAGGATAGAAAATGCGGCATGCTTCTGTTGCTCACTCCCACTCAGACATCTGAGAAAATGACAGGCAGAACAGTCCTTGTGGGCTGCCATCATGACAGTTTAAGCATATCTATGCTGGCAGTATGCCAGTCCCACACTCCCTGTCCCTAACTGTGCATTTCTCTTTCCTTGCTCCAACACTGGTATTTTCTGATAATTCCGTACTCCAGATTGGGGAGCTAAACTGGCAAATATCTACCGAACACTGCCATGGTTCTGCTGATGGTGCCTGCCAGCCTGCTCCCCTTTTCCTCCAAATATAGGGTCATTACCACAAAGACCAAAACCAACCTGCTCTGGGTAAAGAGATGACACAGGCAACTGCAGTCTAAGATAAAAAGGTGGCAAAAGTTTTTTTATAGGATTCAATTGTTAATGAAACTTAACAGCTTCAGACACTCCCATATCTGGCTGGCTTATGATAAGAGAAGAGCTGTAACACATGACAGAGTTGCTGACTCTTACTTCAGGTGCTGTTCAGGTCTCACATGTAGCCATGAAAGCAGTTCAGTTAGCCTAGTCACTCATAATCTGGGCAAGGAAAGCTTTTGGTATTACTGGAGACTGCTGGGCTCCCACATAAAGTGCACATCTTACGCTGTTCTGCTCCCTTTTCTCTCTGATGCTGGTATCAAAATAACAGAACGACAAACATCTTGCATGACACATATTTAATAAGGCCAGAGCCCCCCATTGTCTTATTGTAAAATCTCATCCAGAGGTCTGCTGCACCAGAAATGTCACTGAGAACATATTCAATGCTGCTTTGTCTGCCCTGAAGGAAACTAATCTCATCTTTCTAAAACACGATTAATTATATTTCTTAATGTTTTAGAAAGCACTCATTTTCAGTCTCATCTAAGTGTGAACAATATCAACTCAAAGGGAAAGCTTAGTCCTCCTGAAGGCAGTAGAAGAGATTCACTGGTGTGATTACATTTGGGGAACTCTATTTTTAACAGCTATTTTTAAACTCTGAGACTAGAGAATTCAAAAGCAGCAATAATAGATTGAACAGTATTCTGCATGTTTCAATTTCATTTTAATTCATGTTAACAGCCTTCTGTTACCCTATGAAAATATATGGACTGAGAAGACACCGAAGAACCAGAATATTTTGTAAAAACTATTTTGGTTTTGTGAAGTATAAAGAGAACAAAGTCTTACCTGGGAGCCTCTTGTTAATACGTGTAAGAACTGAATGCCAAAGAGTCTTGCCATTTCACTTGTTCTGTCAATCAAATCCAGTTTGTCTAACAAGAGGAGATTCCCACGAACCCGGCTAACATAATGATCAACCATTTTCCATCTGTGAGAGGGAACACCTCGTTATAAACAATCAGAAGAGTGCTGCTCTTTCTACTAAGACAAATAGATTTTTACGGTAACTTGCAACAAACCAGCTAATAAAATTTTCCTCTAGAACATTTTCATACAACTCTTCCAAAAGTGTGGCAAATATAAATATACACTTATGTATTTTAAAGATACACACAGAATGCGTTACAGCAAGCTACTGTTTAAGGCATCTCGCAGTGACATACTATATCCTGTTCTCCTTGCTGCCCAAAGGATTACCAAAACAGATACAACTTCCCTCCTCATCTCTTTACATGTTTTTTAACTGAGTGGACCTTTGTGAAAACATCCTTCTGCATTAAGAATGCCTATCACAGCTGAACATAAATTCATAATTTCAGTATAAACCACATTTCCACTTAGTTACAATATTCAACTTTTACCGAAATTTTATGTATGTCACGAACAACGTGCAGATCAGTACTCAGTTTCACAAATTGTTCATATCACACAATACCAAATTGCTTCGAGAAGAGTGAAGTTGAATGTGATACATGTCATAGAAAGAATTTTTAAGCAGCTATAGTTACTGTCTTAACATCTTGTGTGCTGTTTTGTAATACTTTTAAGCCTAGCTTGCTTGACATATTTCTGAAGTGAAACAGAAGCCTGGCAGCTCATTAAAAGCCCTTCTGATGAACAGTATAAACAAAATAAAATAAAGACATTACAGAACTTCAAAACAGTACATCTATTCAGGTATGTTGAAAATGTAACTGAAAATATTTTGTTGTAGTATTGAGGGTATAACTATACAACAGAACATCCAAGGAAATAAGCTGATGTTGCTGCATATATACTGCTCTAGTGCCTAAGCTAAATTGATTATTTCTTCCTACGGTGACTTTACCATACACCTATCCAATGTTAAGAATCTGGCCTTAAAAACAGCAAACAAAATGGATTAATAGATCATTACCTGTAGACATCTGCCTTATTGTCAAACCAATCAGACAGAACTCTGAACGTAAATAAAGGAAAACGATGATGAAGAACATGAAAGCCCACATTTTCAAAAGTGTAATTTGTTAGATTCACCTAGAAGAACACAGTGGACATGTCAAGATGCATTATGGCTTTCATAACTGAAAAATCTCTACTTTTCAAAAACTGCAAGAAATAAATTTATTAACTTTTTATTAGTATTTTGTTAAAAAAGTTAGTATTTCTTCTTAGAAATCCCTAACTATTTGCAAGTCAGAAAAAAGCATTCCTCATCAACTGAAAAGAATATGCAGAATTAAGCAGTTCATAAAGACCAGATCTGAACTTGGTCAGAACAAGATTTGCAAAGACTGGGCTAGTTGAGTATTAAAAGGAAAGTTATAAATGAAATGAAACAAAACAAAACAGAGTAAACCTGACAGCTTAAAATTTGTTTAAATACTTAATGTAGTAAAAGCACCATACTAGACAAAAATTCCTAAAACAAGTAAGTTGTTTTCAAAACCTACAAATCAGTGAAAAGGAGTATCATTAAGAAATATTACTGAAAAATAAGGGCTTCAGTACTTTACAGTTCAAAGATATGCAAAACCCATTCTCACAAATTGGCAAACTACTCTATTTGAAAAGGCATATAAAGAAAAAACCTAGAAGTTACACAACTTACATGAAACTTTCAACAAAGTCTGCAATAATTAGAAAACCCAGTAAGTGAAACTATTAACCTTTTAAAAAATTTACCTCATGTCTCATCATTCTCCAAATATTCAAGACAATTCGCCCAACAATATTTATTTCACTCATTGTATCTGCTCCGTATTCATCCAGCTCAGTGGCAAATCTGTTCTCTTTATTTTCATCTAAAGACATTAAAGGAGACTACATTTAGACAAGTTATAAGACAGTCAAGACTCGATCAAGCTATCCCTCTTCCAATTTGTGCTCTCTAGAAAAATAAGAATTCATAAAGGTTATTACTGAATAAACATAATTATTTGTTTACCAGTCATCCACACAATCTCTAAATAACCCCCCCCAGGTTTTTCTGCTCTTGCCCTCTGCAGAGAACTCTTACTTCAGTTTCACTGAAATAGTGTCCAAGGCAATATATTCTGCATAGTGAACATACTGGTTATACAATGCTGAATGTTACTTGACAGTCAGCTGCACATGGAATAGTACACAACACAAAACGAATATAATTTTTAAAAAGTGATTTCTGCCCTAAGGAGTTTATAAGTCAAGGCTTTACTTGCAATGATCTTACACAATCTGAACCAGGTCATGGGAGAGAACATTCAGTCTTTTCATAAAGTAATAGCAAACCCACTGCAGTGGGAGCAGGTAGACATGAGTTCTGGATAGCACGGGGAGAAGGAAATCACAAGGAACCAATGCAGATGCAGAAGCAGCACTCTAAATCTTTCTGTGAGACAGCTGTGACTAAAATAGAGAAATATATCCTCTTTTGCCATCCTTGATTTTTGTAATGCTTTGGAATACTACAGCACAAGAGAAGACAGTCTTTTTGGTACACATTTCTTTAAACTATCTTTTTCCCAGCCATTTTAAGTCTATAGTTTTGGTATTCTTTCCAGATTTTACATAGATGTTTTTTAAAATGTACCACACAGACAAAAATCCATTATGAAAACATACTAATCCTCAGTCTTATTTCTTATTAGTTTAATGGGAGAGAAATCACTCCAAGGCAATTTCCCCACAATTCTAAATCCATACCCATTTTCTAACTGCTGGTTGCTTTGTATTCTGCCACCACTCATTCATCAGGTATACCACAGCCTGTAAAGTACCCTCCTAATAAAAAGAAGAACATTTTGGACAGAGAGTGTTGAAGTGCGGATGCACACTGCTTTGCAATAATGATCAGAACTGAACAATTAGATCCTCAGACAGCTGTGAAGCACATTTACCCTTGATGACAGAAGTAAAAATTGCCTGAAATGCCGCAGAACTGCTATGAAACATAATATAGACTAATTTTGTATGTTGATCTTCAAATGTGTGCCATATAAATTAAGATATGGTTAAGAAAACGTATTTGTCATTTACTGACCTTATCAGTAAATCACAGATCCTTGACAAAATTTAGCAGACCTTTTGTACACCTCATCAAAATGCATCCTATCTTTTTAACCTCCTTATTGTTTCAGATTTTTAAGGAGGAAAACCAGCAATTTCTCTTCCCATGTCTGGATGGAAAAAATGCCCCACCAAATAGCAACATTTTTTCTTCTGCCTTTCTTCACTTCCACATGCTGGATCTCCCGTTAAAGAGGGGAACTTGTATTTATTCCCCCACCTTTATTTTTTTTTATTGGAAGCAGAAACTATCGGTTAGTTCTACTTTCTGCAGTGTCATTCCCAGTTCTCTTTTGACTTTTTAAGGAGATTTCCTATATTAAGTTTGCTTCATGTCTTGCTGGTAAAACACAGGCAGCAAAGTATATACAGTGATCACAAGAGAGACCCATTGCCTGATGAACTCTGCCTGTGCTGAGCACTGCTGTATTACAAAAAGCTGCACTACTTTACAACAGATGTGGGAAATGTACCACCATGTAAGCCTCTCTGGGAACTATGTCAGTAAGAAGCAGAACAGGACATTCCTCCCATCTTTCAAGAGCATGAGATGAAATAAAAAGAAGTCTCCTCTCATCCTCTCTTACCCACTCCCTAACTTTGAGCTGTGATGCAAAGGAGGAAGCAGGAGGCCACAGTGCACACACAAAAAATGCCACCACGCACAGTACGCACTTCTCTTGTGATGCGCCCTATGACTTATGAATAGTTCACTTGGAAATGGCAGAGGCAGCACCAGACTCAGCCAATAAAGCAAAACCAGAGGGAAGTCCAGCTTTCTTTCTGTTAAGGTGAAATCACAGGAAAGGAAAGTAAAAGTCCCTTCCATCTTTATTTCAATAGGAGGAAAGAGAAGCATACTTCTTGAAGGAGCACTATCTGTTCTGAAAATACAGCCTAAGAAGAAGGGGGGAAAATACGAAGCCTAAGGCTTGGAACAGCAAGAAGAAGACAGATAGGGTCAAAACCATGGAGAAGGAACCACAAAGCAACAGAGAACACAACATCTTGCATGTATTTGGCCATGCATGCAAGTCCACATTTATGGCATGGCATTTCTGGGAAGAGCTCATCAGTGTAAACATTTTCTCATCTTTCTGCTGCAATTCTGTTAAAAAAAAATCACTTGCCTTAAAATAACACTGATTCTTAGAAACATTTTTAAGTGTTACATACTCCACTTCTGAGTGTGCCTCTACCAGTTGCCACAGGAATATCTGCACTACAAACACCAGGCTGTGCAGATCCTGCCTGTGCTCTGCATGCCCACTTGAACTTCATGTACAAAAATGTTAAGGGCTACAATCCTAACTGCCTTCACTAGAACTGAACCCATGTTGTGTGGGACTTCATAGTTGGAGGGAATGAAACCTGACTGTGAAATACATGGCGACACTACCATTAGGAACCATATAGTTCCCTTTCTTCTCTGAGGACCCATTCATGTTTATCCTAAAATCAGTAACTTGAGGAAGAGCTTATGTCAGGAAGATGAGTACTATTAACAGCTTTGCTGATCTAATTGTTTGGTTCTGCATCAGCTGCAGTGCAGACAGAGCTGTCCTGCAAGACACGAACTGCAACTCAGCCTTTGAGAACAGTAGCAGAGGCACATGTCCCAACTGAAGAGATTGCTCAGCCATACTTCTACAGAAGAGCACTAAACCTTTGTGAACTTTGGAGGTATTAAGAAACCTTTGACTACAACACTTACTGTTCCTCTTACCACAGACATAGCAAATCTTCGGATGTAATGAGTCAAAAATTTTTCTGAAGATCCTTTGGTACCTCTGAAGAATGTACCCAGAAGCATTATTTTGCAACTACTGTATCATCTCAATTTGAATAATCCGGGAAATTGAATAACAAGGTTCACGCAATCCATTATTATTTATTCCTAAAGAATAAATTTGAGAGCTTTGTGCTGTAGAAAGAAACTTATGAGCATTGATGGCCTATTCATGTTTAAACTATCCTGTGATCCTGTTTCCATATATAAAGTACTTAAAAATTCACCAAATTTCAATTGCCAACAGCTTTCAGCTGAAGATACCATTTTTTTTCTTGTGTTTTCTTGTCTCTGGGAGGACTCTGTAACTCAGTTCTTTTCCAAACTTGTCACAAGTATTGAAAGCATCAAGAGTACACAAATATTCAAACCTCAAGAAAGGAGTGTGTGAACATAGTGCTTCTAAAACATCATACTCTCCTGGCCAGGCACACAGGACAACTACATAAAAGGTGATTCCTGTGCTGGGTATGCTCAAAGATCCAAGTAGCTCAGTATCATGTTCTGCCACGTACTCAACGGCAGATGCTTCAAGATGGGGGAAGCAGTTCTTGATGCTCTCCCTACAACTTTTCAGGCTTCTAACCATTTGAAGCTTCCTGGGCCAGACATTATTTTCACATATATCACAGATCCCAATGGATTTTTCTTGCAAGAATTTATCTCCTTTAAAGCAATGTACACTTTAAACATTTGTACTGTCTTGTGACAAGGAACTCAAGGGCTCGGCAATACTGAGATTAAAAATCAAATTATATTCTGTAGCTGCCCCTTGCTAACTTCACTTCATTTCTGGTTCTTGCACTGGAAAAGACCATGAAAACCAAAACTCAATTTCCCTTTATATCCCTCAATATTTCATAGGCTTTTACTTTTCTGACAGCCGTTTGTCTCTTCTGGAATTCCAAATGACTAACTTACTAGACGCATTTTGATTATTCTTCTCATCTTTTCCAGTTCCCCTATATCCACTTTGATGGGGTGGAAGGTTATGAGGAGGCTACAACCTCAGTATTTGAGGTACAAGCACACTACAGATTTTTAAATTTTTTTACCTTTACATTCATTGCTTTTTATTTTCCTTGCTCCATAATTCCTAATATTTGCTTTTGCAACCATTACAAAGCAAAGGCTCAAGTTTTTGGCTCAAGTTTTTAATAGAACAATCACAGTAATGGACTTATTTAATAGTGATTTCTGTACAGATCTTTGGCAAGAGCCTTGGCAAAAACAGTTTTTCCAACTGTTTTGATTTTTAAAATCTCCCTTATCCACATCACCTTGATGACTGCAAAAAGTTACAACAAATTTTTGAGACAGTTTTTCATTTTACAAAGTCATCCTGACTCTTCTCAGGTGTCACAGCATATTTATTCAGCTGTTCACTAACTCTATTCTTCAGAATGATGGCTTCTATTGATTGGCTAAGTATAGACACTAAGCTTACCATTCTCATCCAAGTTTTCTTGCCAGTCTAAACAGACTTTTTTCTGAACGCTGGAGGAAAACATCAGCACTTGGGCACAGTGAAATTCACCCAAAGTACAAGAATTTTCATTGAAAGTGAGGATTTTATTACAAAGCTGCTGTCCAGGACAATTGCAGCTCAAGGGCAGTTTTATGTTCATGTATTCCAGCCAGAGAAACCACAAATAATGATAATGCTACGTACTCTGAATGACTGGAGCCAAGGAAAGCAAAAGAAGGTTTGGTAGCAGAAGCACCTCCAAGAACTGAAAATTTACAACTACAGATAAGTCTAGGTTCATGAAGACAGGACACATGCAGAAGTGGAATATGCCAGGAATTTGAAACTCAGAAAACACCAAAATCTCATTGGTATTTCTAATTTTTTTGGGGGATGTGTGTGCGTGTGATTATACTTTTAACAACACAGGAGCAAGAACAAAAAAAAAAGGTCTATCTGAAGAAATACTCTGCATATGTTTTTTAAATTTCTTCATAGATTTCAACTTGCTTCTACTGGAACTGAACTGAAGCCCTAAACAAATAACTTACCTGGCACACGAGAAATCATCTGGCATAAATCAACATTCAGTGCTGCAGCCCTCTGTAAGAGATAACCCCAGGAATGCATCTGGACTTCATAGCCTAGCAAAATGTCTGGGTCATATCTAGAGAGGTAGGGGGAAAAGAAAAAATGGGCTTCATGTAATTGACAAAAGTATTTTCCATGAACAAAGTACAAACAGGATTGCATTCAAATTATGTTGAGTTTAAAAAAGACGCAGTCACAATCGGTTTCTATGAAAGCAGCATCTGGACTAGGAGACAATATTTAAAACAGGCAACCTCTTAGGATTTTTAATAACACTCAAGGCCAAAAATATTTAGAAAGAATATTTTCACTGTGTTTTTTTTTTTTACATACATCTATTACTTCGGTCTTTACAAATACAGAACAAAACTGAGGTCTCCTCAGATTTTATTGATAGCATCAGGATGCATCAAGCATAAACTGAAACTTAGCTACTGGTATGAGACAGATGCGCAGTGAAACAGTCATGCCTATGGAACAGAATTTGCCAGTAGGTTAACTGGAATGTTAACAATAATAATATTGTGTCACCCATACTGCAGTGGAACTTTGAGTAATCAGAGGAACTTCAGGTCCTAAATGATGACCTTTTCTTGAGAGTTACATTTGTAGCTGAGTGAGAACTGTCTAAAGTGAAACATAGAGAAAAGCAACTGTATCTACCAGTTCTCTTTAAATATCTCTTTATCTAAGATAACCTTCTTTCTAGAAGACACACAAGACAAGCTCATTTTATGCTGTATCTCTTTCCACCTGAAAAATCTGTCTGGCTCAAGTATGACAAAAAGAAGTCAGAATTGACTTCTATCACAATCACTTCCAGTCAGGCTCAGAGTAGAGCTCACTAGACAGAAGGACAAAAAATGTGGCTTTAAAGACAAAGCACAGGTAGGAGTTAGCTCAGAGAAGCCAGTATCACCTAACTTTTGAGCAGGCACTATTAAAACCAAAAGTCATGATCTGGTGACTTGCTCAACAGCCTAAGAATCATTTTGTTGGGCTAGGCAGAAAGAGACTGGACAAAGTAACATGAGGTATCTGTTATTTTTATAGCAAAAAAAGAAAGGAAGCTTCAGTGGGATGAATAGCTGCTTCTTGGTTAGACTAAATGATCTTTAGTGTATTTTCCAGCCTTGATGGAGCTTAATGCAGCTAAAGGGTTTTGAGTTCCAGTAGGCAGCATTTAATACAACTGAATGACATCAGGGCAGCTGTCAGGAGGTAGTGGATGGATGACAGGTTGAGGATCCTGCACCATAATCTATGCCCAACCCTACAACAGGATGCAGGCTTGTAGACCTTAGTTTATGGAGGGAGTAGGCAGAGGCCTTGGATTATGAACAGGAACTCTGTACTTCTTGTATCCATAAACACATAAAAAAAAAAAGACATTTCCTGACTGTTGAATACAGAACACCCTTTCCCTGAATACTGATTTAGTTGTATCACAGACATTACAAATGAAGCTTCAGACTTTATCAGGAAAGTGTCTCCCTTGCTTATGTGTCCTAGCCAAAGGCAATGACAACTCACTTTGCAGATACTAATTATGCTGAGAATAGCTCCAAACAAGAGTTTCACCACACTTCTGCCATGGACACTAACCTTCTATGAAAAATAGTTGAACATTGTTACTCAGCATGGTTCTCTCTCTATTGCAATTTGGGTTTACACACCTGCCAGAAGTTGCAAAAATCCCTTTTTATCACCTACTTCTACTTGTGAGGGAATGGTTTTGATACAGTTTTTGCCTAAAGCAGGGAATTCTAAAGTAAGTTTTTGATTTCTAGTATCCTACAGAAAGTAAAAGAACTATAACTTTGAACTTGGGGGATATTTTGCTATCTGCTGTTCATGTCAAAAGAACGCTTATTTGGTTTTGGAGGCGGAAATGATCATCAGGAGTGGAAGCAGTAAATTTACTCAATAAGGAAACCCATCCTACCAATGGTGCAACTCCAAAGCTACTTGGAACAATTTATGGACAAATGACTCAAGGCAGCCTGGAGTTCACTCCAGTAGCAGAATCAGTGTCAAGAAGAGTTATGACTGCTTGCTGCTCTGCACAACATACAGTGATTGCAAAATGATGCTCCAGAATTATTAATAGCTCCATTTCAGCTTTGAAACAAAACCAAATTATGCCACGTTTTATACAGGCATAGAATAAACATTATAAAAATTAACATATTTTCAAATGAATTCTTGTAACTAAACTATCTTGGTCCTAGCGTATTGCAAAACAGTACTGATTAATTAAGATGAGGGAAGTAGTCATTCATTATCATATTTGAAAACTGGTGTCACATAATGCAAAATGGAAAATACTTGCAGATTTTACACAGGACAAGGCATTATGCAGATGGTTCCATGATAGATGCAGACGTGAATCAGAAACTCGTGAAGAACTGCTTAAGTAGTACATAAAACAATATTCATTAGGCCAGAAATTTGCTTTCTCTTATAAGCCTGTTCTAAACAGAAACAAGAACTGTTTGGAAGCAGCAAGTTGGTGAAGTTTGTCCTTCAACTGATGAAGGACAGTTGCTTTGGGTTTTAACTTGCCCAAGCAGGGCATTACCTTTCTCATTTCCTACTTAAAAGAAGATTTAGTGGACTATTATATTAGTACTGCAACTGAATATATTTCATCAATTCTGGAGGTAATCTTCCCATTACCTTTTAACCTAATGAACACAATGACCTCTGTAATCCATCTGCATATAATCTCAAGAACTGTTTCTCTAGTATCTTTCACATGTGAAGGTGTTTTTATAAGACAAGACATAAAAAGCCTTTTAGTTTATGATGTTTTCGGATACACGCTTTTTCTTATATAAATAAATGTATCTAACTTAAGTATCACATATTTTAACACAATTTTGTGTAAATCCACATGTAGATTAGAAAGCTTATTAATCAAAAGATTTTTTTAAAAAAGTAGCGTGCTAGTTTTTAACTCAGTCTTGCTTGTCCAGGCCATTAGGGATCACCTGTAATTGCACATCACTGAGTTACAGAGTATCACTTTACAGCCCATTACTTTGCTTTTCAATCCCAACTAGACACCACCCATGAATTAAGGCGAGTGTCTAATTTCAGCTGACTTTGGCATCTCAAGTTTTCTAAACTGGTCTCTATTGTCACTGAACAAAAAGCCTCTTTGGGTGAACCATTTTTTCCATTTTAGCCACCTCTTGCAGACCAAGATTCTGTTCTGTTTAACTTTCCTGGCGAAGAGGATAGCTAATTAGACACTGACAGTGAAGTACGGATGTTTAAGTTTCAGTCAGGTGACTTATGCAAAACTAAATGGATAATCAAGGTAGTAATCTAATTGGATAATCAAAGTAGTAATCCAAATGGAAAATCAAGGTAGAGTAGCTAGTAAATGGTGAGATCAAATCTTGCTGTAAATTCCCTGTAATCACAGTCTTTTAATGTCAGTTGGTCCATATTTAAAACTTGGATCCAAGTGGTATCCTTCTAAAAGCATGGAAACTAATAGAGGTACTACTGGCAACTGAGTTGCTCAGATACTGCACTAAGTTACATATATATGTATTTTCTATGTATCTCTGAATTATTTCTGGAAGAAAAAACAAAGTAACATTAAACTGAAGAACTGCTTTCTATTAAGTAACACTTAGAACCCTAAACTCCTGCACTACATATGCCTAAGATCTATCTTATTCAATAGGTTTAAGAGATCTACCACATTTCTTGACCCTAGTAAGAGACACTGTTTCTTGCTTCTGCATTGCTTGCTGATGAACTATGTCCCAAGCAGAAATGTCCTCTCCTGCAGCCCAACCTCGTGTACCAGTGGTACCAATAAACCCGTGTGACACTTGCTGAGATCTCCTGTGATATTCTGTTTGCTATTAGAAAAGAAGAGATGTCTGGAGCTCAAAAAGTAGATTATTCCACATGGGAAAATGAACAGGCATACTCAAAGTTTAGTTGATGCGAGCTCAGCTCACATCCCTCATTTTCTCTCTCCTTTTCATGTGGTGCCACAAAGACAACAGGCTGAGAGCTAAGAGGACAAGTTTCACTGTTTCATCCTCCGGTCTCACAGTTTTTACGGTATTCTATGAAACTGGTCTTCATCATCAGTTCAAGCTATTTTATTAGAAGAAAATGTAATGAGACCAGCTATTACACCTGCAAGGAACTAGTAAATTGTAATACTGATATTTGAAAGTTGCTGGCTAGGAGTAACATGACAGGAATAAGAGGTGTGCTTGCCAACATATGCTCTTTTGTTAAAAGGATGGGCCCTGATACTGCTTTGCATGCTGCTGCCAGACATTCTGCAAAGATGAAAAGCAGCATTTATGCTGGCAGGATTTAAACACAACAGCATTAACATTCAACTCATACATGCTACAGAGAGAAGAAATGCGATTATTTTCCTTTCCAGCTAAGTTGTATATGCTGCTACGACATCTCTTCCTCTTTCTCATTTGATGATTTCGTGAATGAACACTAAAGTTCCCAGTTATATCTTCCCTTCTATTATGTGTCTGTTTTTCCTGACTGCTATTTTTCTCCCAGCTATGATTAAGAGAAAAAGAGGGGTGAGTCATGCCAGACCTATGATACAGACAAAAGCAGTAACTGTGAACAGCAACAGAATGCTTGGTGACTCAAACACGTAACTGAAATCTGTGAAAACATTTTTCCAGTTTGCCTTAGACAACAAAAATCCATAAAGTTGATACCGGACATTAAATACAGATTTCTACAGGAAAATGTCACTGATGAAGATGATACTCGTCTGGAAAAAGAAGGTTAGATTAGCACATCTCTATTTTAAGAAGAAAACCTTGCTAGAGCATTTACAGAAGAAGAAATATAATGCACTGTATCCAAACAAAAAAATTTATTAGCATTATACCTTACAAGAAAAACATTATAAAAATATTAAAGTATTAAGCATTAACAGTTAATTAATACAATAATGTTATCCCCAAAATGTTTATGTAAAATCTTACATTATATTCTGTTGATGTAATTTTATCAAAAACTACTTCAGTGTAGACAAGGAGCTGTGGCTGGAAAGTTTCAAGTAGCACTGAATCTACTACTCTTTTTTTCAAGCCTGCCCTGTTTTCACATCCTCTGTGTGTCTGAGAGATGGGGGACTGTGCATTCCCACATGAATTCCCAAATTTTGCTCTTCTCACACCTGCAGGACCAGCCCTTTTCTGCTATCTGCTACCATCTGCACTTTAAGAGAAACGGAACAATTTGCCTTAAAAGTGAAGGAGAGGCCCAGACATTTAATTTCTCTTTCATGGGAATCCACTGCTCCATCAGGCTTGCACATGTCTAGTTTTCCTACGTTTTATATCCCCATGCAAACATTCTTGTAGCATTCCCTTCCACCTCCTCCTCTTCCATCAGCTTTCCTGTGTTAGGGAAATATGTAAATATGTTTACTCTTTTTTCCTGCCTTTAGGTTCAGAGAGATGGTTCTCCTACTTCCTCAAGCAGAAAGATTCTTCCATTTTTTTCTCCCATTTCACTGCAGCTGACACCTTATGGTCAACAGGGGATCTATTCAAGAAAGCAATTTAGGCAGTACAACAGAATGCTTTAGGACAGCAATATATGTCCAGGCTCCATGTCAAGCAAAAAAAAAAATCCCCTCTGACAGTTCCAGAGAGCTTACACCTTGGATCTTTTTTCTTCTAGGATATCCCCAGTGGCTGGACAGGATTAGAAGGATGTTGTCTCTCAGCTGCTTTATGCCAGTTTTGAGCTGAAACCCGTCTCATTTTTGGTTTACAGTCAGAGGACAGCTTATCAAAGAAAGGAAATTTGGACCTATGCAGGTGCAGCTCCCTTTAAAGTCTAAGACAGTTGTCAGAGTATCAAAAAACAATCTAATGATGCTTTTCTTCTTTACAAATTTGTGCTGTTTGTTCTTCCCTCCTTCCTCGTATTTGTGGCTCTTCCTTTCTGTCTGTTTCCTGACTCTCAACCCTCAACCTCAGTATTCCAATACCTTTTAAAATTAAAGTTGTCTCTGCATAGACTTTGGTACTCACACTTGTAAGTACTTCCATTTCACAGGTTAGTCACTCTCAGTAATAATCTCCTAGAAACAAAGGTGCTTATTCTCCTCAATATCTGGACAATTCATGAATTTTCAGTATAGATGAAACCACAGACCACAATTCCAGAGAAACAACCAGGTCTTCTTCTGGTCTACTAGAACAAGACGACTTACTTCTGTTTAACAAGGGCTCTGAGTTAATCAGAGACAATTTTTACTAATCCACAGAAGAACATTTAACCAGGTATTTACTTCACAGATGCCAAGATATTAACCGTACTGTGGTCATTCAGATCTAGCACGACCTAAACAACCTCACAGTGAAGGTATTAACTGAATCCAACTTCAGTTCATCAATTCCAGAGAACTTTCTGGAGCAATACTCATCTTCAGTGAACACACAATAACTTAAGTTCTGCTACAAAAAGTTTGGGAAACACTCTTCAGTGACAAAAACCTAGTCAAAGACACTGATGAGCTATAAGAATTGCAGAAGTTACAAATTTTCCAGGAATAACCTTTCCTTCATCTGTATGCTGGAAACAGTGACCAAGAATTTTCTACTGGCCTCTTCCAGAGTTTACATGTATTGACAAGAAGTTACAGAATCAATCACTGTTTATTCTCAATAGCCAGGATGGAAAGAAAACAAAAGGCCTAAACAAAGAAGTAGAAGGCTGGAACTTGAAACAAGTAAGTATGTTCCACAATTTCACATACATGGAATAAGAGGAAGAATTAGGCCAACTACTAAGAGAATGACTAGAAATAGGAACAAGAATTCTTAAACAGGACCTCCTGCAGCTGAGATCCTCTCTGTTCAGTGCTCCAACAAGTTGTTAAAGTCTGTTCCTGATATTGACAATCAAGAGTGAATAGAGACAGTCTGTCATTCATCTGGATGAATCTGGAATTTCAGTCTTCGACCCTTCCCTCTAACAGCCCAAGAGGCCGAGTACATGAATCAAAAGCAGGCTGCAGTCAAGCTGGGCATGCCATTCAGTCACAAGAGCCTATTATTGTCCAGCCTAAAGCATGTATCAGAATATAAGATACTGATAACAATTTTCAGCTTGAAAATTAAGGTGATTTCGAGTGTTGCTCCATGAAGTTCAAGTAGTAATGTTTCTTAAATATGGCCTGATAGTTTTCCTTCTCTCATCTATCAAACCTACTATTAAGTGTGTCTAGCAGAACAGTCAAAGTAGCCAGCTTGTGCTGGAAAAAAATAACACTAAGAAGATCAACAGAAGATTGTTTAAAAAATAATCACTAATTTTCATTACAACTGCTTGCTTGTTCACTTCTCATTGTGGAAGTTTTGCAGTCCACTACTTCTTAATGACATATTTTTACCACACTTCCTCCTTCAGTTAAAGCTACTCTGGGCGTAGACACTTGTTTTGTGCTTCATTAATACAAAATGTTTACTCCAACAATATTTCTCCTTTTCTTGCCCAGGCTACAGGAAATAAAAGGGGTAAAAAGAGCAGCAAACTGTAGATGTGGTCCAAGTTTCAAAAACCATCTTTTTTGAGAGTCCATCAGAAGTTTGATAGCTGAGGTGTTATTCTAGAGTTGGGAGGGAAGTAGACTAAGATGCTGACGGTAGTCTGTCTCTCCATTAATAAATCAAACCTTTTATCTTCCAGGAATACAAGTCAACCAACTCAATCTTTGTGGATGAAGTTGCTGCATCAAAAAGACATGCTAGCACACACTAGAGAAGATCTCACAAACAGAGATTTCTCAGTCAGTAACCTGGTACATTCCTTCTTGAAGTATACCAGAATTGCATGATTTTTTTGTTCTGTAGATGCCTTCAGTATGTACAGATATAGAAGACTTCTGTTCTTCAGCGATAAACATATATTTTAACTGCTGAGTTCTCTCTACCGTATTCTTTCTGTCCTGTCACTTTTCCAACTTCCACACAACTGGTGGAGAATTCTTCATTTATTGGCAGTTTCTCATTCTGAGTAATTTTCTTAAGTTTGATGGAGCACTAGATTTCCAAGAAAGAGAAAAATAATATTATATTCCTTACCTGAATTTTGTCTTCTCTGAACAGGGATCTGCTGCTCTGCCAGGACCCACCCTGTGCTGGTTGCATTCAGCAACTCTTTTTGTATTCTGGCTTCATGGGGTTGGTCAAAGTCTTTCTCATCAGAGGTTTTCTGGTTGGAGAGAGAAAGAATTGCAAATGTACTCTGCCTAGTTTGGTTTTTTTTTTCTCGTGCCTCTATTCCAACAGGGTGACTCAGAGTTTAAATCTGTTTATTTTCCTTGAAATTTTACAGCTTTGCACCTGTCAGTAGGGTCTGGAGAGACATCTGTGGTTCCACCTACGCACTGGGTGAGAGGGCTCCCGAACAGGCTTCTCAGCCTTGGTGGAGATGGGGAAAACTAGCAGTTTTCCAAGTTTGATGGAGCAGGGGATTTCCGTTCAGAGAAGACAAAACTAATGAAGGAAACTGATTTTTCAATGAAACCTTATTTTAAACTGCAGCAGTTTCAATACCAAGTAGGTTTTTTTGTGTCTTGCCTCAGAGATCCTAGAAAACCCTTCCTATCTGAGGGGTTTTCCATAGCTCTCAGCACTCTTAAACTATTCTGAGTGTTTCAGAGAGAGATGTGTAATGAATTCTGGGGTTAACAGGAAAGTTGTATCTTAAAAAAGATTACTTATATGGCTGAAAAGTTTCAAGACTGTAATTCAGCTGCTTAAGAGGATCTGAATGTTCTTGCTGTCAGAGAAAAGGAAAAGCAAAAAGTATTTTTATTTGAAAGACCACCATGCTTGTCCACTCTAGAAATAAGCCTTTGAGGGAAACAACAACAAAAAAAAAATCAGTATATGAAAGACTGGCAATGGTTGAAGGAACTAAAATCTGCTGTTCCAAGCCTGAAAAATAAAAGCAGAACGTACAGATATGCTACCTTTTTACAATATTCACTACTTCCTGGAAAAGAGTTCTTTCATCAGTAGCGTAACTGACTTCTAGTCCTGTAACTCCAGATCTTGTAAGCAAGGGGGCTTGGTCTCTGCTCCCTAGAAAATATAAGTAAAAAAACCTGTTACAATTTAGAAGGAATTTCACTATTTCAGTCAAAAATACTGCTTTAGAATAAAACATACAACACAACTGAAAAGAAGTACGGTTGACAACTTATTTTTATCTTTAGTAATTATCACAATTAATTCCATGGACTTATTTTGTTCCTCTTGGGTAGAATAATTTTTCTTTTCACTTTGTAGAATTCTGCTATAGTGGTAATCTTGCACAGATTCTCAGATACAAACAAACTTGATTCAAGAAAAACTTCACTATTTTACATGTACAAGAGTCCAGCTACTAAGAAATATTAAATGACTGTATGATAGCTCACACGCTGTTTTTATGCAAAGTATAATTTTAATTGCTGTCTTAAGAGTAGTGCTTTGCAAAATGCTTTACAGAATGAAAATGTGATATAACAGTATGGTTCTTTTTTTCAGCACACTGCTAAGTTACAGAGAGAAATGGAAGAACATGAGCAACTGCTCACTTAGTGCACATTAGGAGTGTCCGCATTGATAATGTCTGAGTAATATCTAAATTTGTATGCATGCAGAAAATCAGCATTTGCCTTCCACATTAAAATATCCTTATTTAAATGAATAATGCACAACACATACTCTGTTTTCTCTGTACAACAGATAGTATGATCTCCGTTACAATGATGTAGATTTTAAGAACTGGAGTTTTTAAAAGGCATTCTACTTCAACACATTCCTAAGATCTTAAAAATTAAGATTAAGATCTTAATTAAGAATTAAGAAAAGTGTGCTTTCAGAAATAAATGTTAAAATGAGTACTGTGACTTACAAAGCAATAATAACACAAAAGGGGGAAAAAAAAGATGTATTTCAATATCAAGTCACTCCACAGGGAACTCAAAAAGTTCTAACCAAGAAAGTATTGACAGCACACATCAATTAAAGCAACAAATGTCACAATAACATTTAAACACATCATTTTATTTCACTAACAAAACCAGATCAGAACCCTTATTTTTTCAAAGTATCACTGGACCTTCTAGAGAAAGCTTTTTCTTGACAAATTATCAGTGGCACACACCTAGGGAGCCATAGTGGCTATACTGTGGAAGAATCTCACTTAGTAAGGTAATGGAAATAAATTTTTTAAAGATAGTAACAAGCATATAATACCAGAATAAAATTCACTGAGAATAATAAGAACTTAGCTTAACATGATATAATACCTACAATACTTTGAAAAATAAACTGGTAAAAGAAGAAGCTGTTGCCTTGTTGCTAAATTTATTTTTGGTAGATTTTTGTGCACACTTAAAATTTTAGACAGTATTTTGTGGTTTGATACATTCACAATGCCAAAGAAACCCTGAAAGAAAGAGGACTACTTTAGGGATGTCTTTTGGTTTGAGGTTTTTTTTTGGTTGGGTTTTTTTTTTTTTTACTAGCCTAAACCAGTGGTACTCAACCTTTAACAGCTGGAGAGCCACTTCTTAATAAAATTGAGTTGTAGAGCACCATAAAAATCAAGTATCAACAGTGTGATTTTTTTTCCATCATGACACTTCAATGTGCGATGATGCTGCCTTAATGCCACCACACATTGATACATCACGACATGACACATCAGCATCCTCTCTCCCAGCAGCATTCTATCTTCAATCCCTTCTGGCTGCTAGGAAGGAGTGGGGTGGGGGGGTGGAAGGGGCAAAAGGGCAAGTTTTTCCCCCATTCTGCCCCACAGCTGCTGGGTGGGAGGTGATCTCTACTCTTACCTGTGGGGGGATCCCAGCAGCTCCTTTTCTTTCCCCCTATGGGAGGGGGAACTTCAGCGACTCCCACACTGCTGGTCCATTTGCTCAGTGCTCCCCGCGCTGCCTGATAGAGTGGAGCGCCGATCAGATGCCTACATTGCGAGAGCCGCCTGTAGGGCCATGAAGAGCCACATCCGGCTCTAGAGCCACAGGTTGAGTATCACTGGTCTAAACAAAGCCAAAAAGGTACAATAGAATAAGGGCCCCTGTTTAGATCCTAAAAGGATCAGATAAAACCACAAAAATAACCCTTAAGAAAAATATAAAACATACTGTCTTGCTTTTAACATTTTCTACTTGTAGCTATCCAGCAACTTGAGTAGGAGACTAAAGGCAGGTTTTCCTCTTTACACTTTTAGAACACTGCAGGAGCTTGTCCACAAGTACGCAAACATGGATATTTTGCACACGCAAATGTTATTTGTGGTTTACAGCCCATGCAATAGTTCTTTGGAAGATATAAGCAGGAAAACTCCATATTTAACACGGCCATTCAACAAGACAAAATTAAATGAGATACACAGTAATATAGATACTCTATTATATTTTGCTTGCTACTGTTTGATTACTACGAAATAGCATTTTTGTAAAATATATTAAGAAAAAAAGAAATAGGAACCTTGGTTTGAGTGTGTCCCGCCTCTATCAATCACTATAGCACCAGTGATTTCTTGTTTTTCAGTATTTGGCAGTGCTGAGTCTGATGAGATGCAATAGAATAAAGCACAGATCGGATCAAATTCCGGGTCTGGTTCCAAATCTCGTCTTGTTCGAGCATGTAACTCCATACTGATGAGGGTAAGGTGTTGGACCTAGCAACAAATAAAGACACTATGTTAGTTTGTTCTGCAGGTTTCTTAAAAAAAAAAAATTAAGAGAAGACTACCAGTGCAAATGAGGACAGTGCACACGTTTATACGGTGGTATTACATTGCAACTACAAGGTTCCACCTGAAAATTAACAGAAGTGATTAAATAATCATCTTCAGATCTCACTTCTTTGCATATAGCACCATCTCAGGAAAAACTAAGATTAATCATTAAACACAGTTTTATACTCAGTTATGAAAATTCAGTGCATGTTTCTGAGCAATGCATTCTACCAAAAGCAGAAAATAAGACAAAAACCAGGTAATGTTCAACTTCAACAATGGCAAATTTCTGTAGTGTTTCAAACAGCTTTGCATATTGAGCTGAATCACATTTCTGAACTGATCAAGAACAAAGAATCACTCTCGGTCTTTCTTCTTCCTTCCCTCCCTTACCCAAGACAAGCATGAAGTCTTACAGGAAAGTAGGGAGAATATCTAACTTTGCCTTAATTGCATTAAAGAACTTCCACATCATATTGCCAAAGCTTTTTGCAGAATGGTTTGCATTAAGAAAATACTAATCCCTGTACACTGTCAAGTTTTGACTCTGGAGTAAAGACAATATTATTTAATACTGTTTCAACACTATGTTGCTGCTCTGTTGTCTTGCATAATATTGCTCATAATGTGGATTAATGGAGAGGTTGGACAGATTATGAGTGAAAAATTAGAAGTATTTCTGTGTAAGTAGGATGCCCTGGGGACACCCGATTTCCTCTAGATTTGCATGCTAAATTGCTACAAACGTCACTGAGTGAAATTTTACTATCAAAGCTCCATCTCCGTTTCCCCCAAGATCACTGGTTTCTTTTGGCTTCTCCTATGTCCTTTACTCACTGCTATCTCCCTGTCTCCTCTATAAAACTGGCCAACAGCTAATTCCAGGTGTGGAGACTGTCTAGGAGCACATACACACAGACTGCTTGCCCGGCCAGCAGCCAAACACTGCAGTACTGAACTCATGTATCTTCCCTTTCTTCAGCACTTTGATTCCTCTCCCCACACCAAACACTCACCTACATTAAATACATAGAGACCTTCTTTGAGAGAGACACCCTTTTATTAAAAGCATTAGAAACTGCCCAACAGGTTCAGAAGGCAACAAGTACGGAAGTTACAAGTTAGGGTAATACCAGGAGGGTATTTCTTACTTACTGACTGTTGTCAGATGCCTTATTTTTTAAGGAAACAATCCATGAAAACTACGGTCAACTAGTTTTTCAAGTAATGTTTTTATGCTAAACTTACTATTTCTTCCTTTTAATTTTCCCCTTACTTTTATTTTTAAAGGGAGATTTACCATCTTCTCAACCAAAATACTGTGTAGTCTAGTTCAATACTGTTAGAGGCACTGGACATCAAACTGAAACAGATCAACTACTTATAAGCTGCAGACATCACACACTGATAAATTTTTAAGTCACGTAAGGACCCAGGAGAAAAAGATTTTTTGTTTCTGCCAGTATAAAATCGGCCTGATAAATTATAGTTTTATAAAGTGACATGTAAGAGTAAAGTTACCTCATGTAAAGATTTTGCTTCCTGCAGGTTTTCCACACTGACTTTAAAACCATAAGTATTATTTAAAGACGGTCCTTCAATCTGGGAAGTCTCTTTCTTTGGAGCACCGAGGGCAGCAAATTGATTCTTATCATGCAGGGGAAGAAAAAAGCACAGAATAGTGAGAAAAGACAGGTTGCTAAACTCATATGTAATATTAAATGATATGCAATATGAAATACAAATTTATCAACGAAAATGCAAATTCTACATTGCACATTACTAAAAAGTCCCCAACTTTTTACTATCTCCTCATTTCATTTTTCAACATGCAAACAACAGTTGTATCTTTCTGCTTTTTAGGAATAATTTTAATTCATAGCAAAGCATGAGGCAGTCTGAAATACTTAAAAAACCTCCCTAACAACCAAAAACTTCCAGAACCCTACAAAAAAAACTCCCCAGTCCCACACATACTGGCTTTCTTGGAAGTCTGAGGATATGGAAACCAGCAATTCTCTATTCTCTCTTGAACAACAATTTATCAAGTGTGTCAGTCATCACTTTTCAAGGCACCGAATTAAAGGTACATTAAGTATCTCCTTGAAATAGGTGAATACCAGCATACTGAGAAGAAAAAACTACTGGGTCACTCCAGTAAAGCACCTAGTCCACCATTCTGTTCCAACATGGAGAGCAGAAACACTGTTTAAAACAAGTCCAACCTCGTTCTCCTCTGTTGGCACACCACAAACTGCCCTCCTTGTTTTCAGAAAATGCTTAGAACGTTGTTTGAAAACTAATACACACAGACACACATAAATATATACAGGTCTGGGTATAGGTATAAAAAAAAGGGCAATCACACTAGGACTTAAAAAGGATGTTATAACTCAGAGAGTAGAACATCTTTACATGGTGTCTCTTTAGTGTTTCATTGGTATCTCACTACCCTACAGCAGCACCCTCCATCTCCAACTTACACTCGCTTCCCCCAAATTAAACTCATAAATTTCTTCCTAACTTTGAGTGTGCTCTGATTCTACAACAATTGTACCCTACCATTTTAAATTTATTTTCAAGACCTTAACAGTAAAAGAAGAAAGAATGGAAACGTGTATATGCCGCATAATATCCTCACATCTATACAGAAAATGTTAATTTACCTTCATTTGTGTGGTTAGAAGTACTCTTCGAAGACCATCAGTATTACTTCCCCTCTTGTGGCTCAGTTTCTGAGCTTTTGGTTCTGTAAACATATGAGTGAAAGACTACTTAGCCTCAATAGTATTGTCCAGACATTAAACAACATGAAAAAAACAAGAGGTATTTCATTAACAATGCAAACGAATACTACATATAAAAGCAAATACAGCTTTATCCTTTGTCAAATCCAAAGCACAACTAGTACAATTTGGTATTTATGGACATCTAGGAAAATAAGTAAGTTAAAAAGCCTCACATCATTATTATCTTGAATGTTGCAGTGATATTCACGTTCTACATTAAGATTATTTTTGGAAAAATACAAGCAATATAGTCAACAAGATTAAAAAATCCCCCAAATAAGCAATACTTCTAAAATAAGCTTTTTGGCAGCACTTCCGAGTTCAGATACTAGAGACTGTTAGGAAGCAAATGGATGTTCTACTTCTAGACTTCTTGAACAATTCAATGGTTACTTTGACAATAATGCATGGAATTTTTTCTTTCAAAAACCAGTTTTAAATATATTTTTTAGCAATATAATTTTTTTCTTACTCTGTCAAAAAAAAATATATTCAGATTTGTGTGTGTGTGTGTGTGTGTGCGTATTATTAGAATCACTTAGTGAATTTACCTGCAGTTAATGGAGTAAAACCAAGAACTTCAGGTATTCCATCTTGGTTGTTTCTGTGCACAATGGGTGTACTATGCAGACAAATGGATTCCGAATTTCCAGGATCTTCATTAATTGGAAATGGGGATGTGTCAAAGGATGTTCTACTGTCCTCTTGGGTGCGTGGAGAATTTTGTGCACTTCCAACATAATTTCCTTCCACAGAAGACAAAATAATATCCTGATTTTTCCACTCTGTGTCTTCTAAACTGGACTGTTTAGGATCTGGAGATGCCACCTGCTGCCAAGGAGGAAGCACTGGAGAATCTGGTGAACTGTAACTGACATAATAATCTTCCTCCTCCTCCTCCTCCTCCTCCTTCTTATGATGTTCTAGAGCTGAAGTAGTGTGTGTCTTGCTTTCGCATGAAGTTTTATTAGAGTCTATGTCATTTTTAGTATTTACAGAAGTTCCTATAGTGCTTATAGACTTATCACAGGTTTCCTTGGTTTGTGTTTTTATATTTTCTGCCACAGAGGCAGGAGAATTCTTTGCAGGCACAATAGGTCTTTCATCTTCCAGACTAGACAAATTCAAGTCTTTAGCTACTTTTATTACTTCTACAGATTTCTCTTCAGACAATACTGCAGAGCTGAAATTCTCATCTGCCTTTGCCAGCTCAGCAGAATGGCTCTTAGGTAATTTCTTGAAATGTTCATACTCTTCTTTGGCATGAAGCCATATCTGAACTTGCTGTTGGCTTGGAGCACACTTGCATGGCATTATGACTATTTTTTTGTCTTCACTAGTTTTATGGCTATTACTTTCTCTTTTATTAACAGTAGAGTGACCATAATGAGGAGGAGATCCTGGTCTAGGACTTCCTGTCATTGCTGAAAACGCAGTCTTCCAGAGTCGTAGACCTTCTAACGAGAAGTCCCCCTCAAACTCGAGGAGGTCATTTGGAAGTCTGGTTTCCACTGTGAGAAGTCGCCCTCCAATCTCCCTGTGAAGAAAAATAGTTTAAATTACTGTTTTACCCCAAATTGCACTGCAGGCAGTCCTCCAGGTGATAGAAAAGCAGACTACTACTAACTAGTTTTCTCACTATGCAATTCCCACGGGTAGTATTTTTATTTTACAAACCACGAAGGCACATTCCCAGTTACTACAACAACATGCAATAAAAACCCCAAAGTATCATAAGAGAAAATGGGTATTCGGACTGGAAGCACAGTAATTTTCAACTTCAAATGGGTGTATATCAGATGTGATCTTTCATGTATCCGTGCCACATAACAGCATAAAACTGTTTAAGGGAATAAACTAAATTTAATATAATCACAATCACATGTAGACAGAAATACATTTAACACAGTACCTTGGCTTTTCTGGAGCATCTGAAGGATTGCTACAAAATGGTTCCTGATAAACTGTTTCTGCGAGATCATGATCCAGCAAAGTTGCCATGATTTCTTCACGACTGGGTGGGGACATGAGAGGCTTAAGAATGTGAGCAGTACGAGGTGTAAAGCTTCCATTCTTTGATTGTGAGGGAGAACTGGTTGATCTTGGTGAACTATCTGGAGTTGGAGTTAATGCTTCATTGTTTCTTGAAACATGTAATTCTAAATCCTCAGAAGCTGCATCTATAAGTTCACCATCAGGTGATGACAATAAGGATGTAAAAGAGGTATTAACTGAATCAAGTGGCTGACAGGGTTCAAAAGTGGTTTCTTTTCTAATGTGGCTTTGAATCCAGTCTGAGCAGGTTGGCTGAGAAAGATTAAGAAATCTCTCTTTATTTACTGTATTTCTATTCAATTTGAATTTTTCATTTAAACAGACTTCAGCCTCTTGGGTACAAGAGGTATCGATAAAACTAGATCTAGAAGTTGAAGAATGAATGGTTTTCCTCCATTGACTATGGCAGTGGTTTTCACTATTATCTAGTGGGGTCTTCTCAAAAAGCTCAGGGCTCAGGGAACCAGACCGTATCCATTTATTTGTGCTTGAAGAATGCTGCTTTTCTTCCTCAGATTTTTGGTCACTATGACATAGAAAGTCACTTTCTGTTGTTTGTCCAGAACTAAGATCCTGAACTGCATCACTCAAGAATTTCTGGGGCAAATTTTGATCTGCTGGGACAAACTGGCTTGCAGAATAAAAACTGCAAAATCCACTTTGCCCTATAGTATTAATATCAAAGTTGTAATTGTGGTCTGGAGATAAGCTGTCTTCAAGTGAGTAACAGCTTTCAAAACCAGGGTCTGAAAAAAAAATGGGGCTGTCATCAGATACAGAATGATCAACGCGCCTAGTAATCGGCTGGCTTGAAGACTCCATTTTTGGAAGTTTTGCTGTTTTTTCTTTAGGTTTTGTACTCCTGGGAGCACGAGATTTTCTTGATGCTGTGACTGACCGTGACCTTTTGATGGCTTTATTCTGTTCAAGAGGGCATGGGATGCCTTTGCTCAGCTGTGGTTTGGCCGGCAATGGCTCCTGCACAATACTGGCATTTTGAGCTTTCTGCTGCCTCTTCTGGAGCAACTCCTTCAAAACAGCCAGACCAGACTGCCCTTCACCAAATGCTGATGGGGCCACTATATTCCTGTTTTTATACTGGGAGATGGGTTTTGGTTGCATGGTTGTTTCTGACAGAGGCCTTTGTTTTGTGGTTTCTGGTTTAAAATGTGACATATCCAAAATAAAACCTCTCTGGTTTTGATCGCAATTTATCTGTTTTACTGGGCTCTTCAAAGACGTTACAAAACAGTTTTTAGGCAACTGAAGTGGCCCAGGGTTTTCTTCAGATGGCTTAAGAATAGAAGAACAAGGATCAGAATGCTTGGATGCCTCTGGTAAACAAAAAATCTGCTGTTGATTATTGTCTTTACAATGCAAATAGTTAGTGGTATGTAATTGATCCACCTTTGCTGTGTCCAGAGGGTCACGAGTTTCATTTAATTTCCCAGCTGGTGGCAAATATCTGATTTGCAAATTTTTTATCTCTTCTGCTTTTGGAGAAGTCTTATCTTTTGCGATATGAGCATTCTGTGTTATGTGAGTTGAGTGATTAGATGGATCAAATACGTTTTGAATGAGAGCAGTATCCTTCATTCTAAATACAGCACTCTGAGTCCTGGACCTTTGAGAGTTCATTTTTGGTACTTCTCTTCCAGATGTCATGGGAGTAGATGCAAAAGATGAATGAGGGTCTTCCCATAGAGCAGGCAAACATTGTGCATCGACAGGCTTATCAATTTCCATCAGTGAGTGAAAACAGCCCGATGAATTACTTTGTGCATCAGCTGAAGGGAGCTGTGCTGGTGGCAGATATCCAGCTGAATAGCCAGGAAGAGGACTGTCTTTGAGGTTGTGAAGTGGCTGAGAGCAGACAGAGTTGTAAGAAATCTCATGAGGATCCTGATGTTTCAGTACAACTTTGACTTCTGCAGTAGAGCGACCATTTCCTTTTTCATCTTTAAACACAACGCGTTTTCTTGAGGATGCTTTTTCAGCCGTTCTTTGTTTTGTTCTAGGTTTCCTCTTTCCATCATCTGGTGTTTTATCAGCCTGATTAATCTTTTTCTTCTTCTTGGTAGATACAGTGGGGCTAGCAAATTTCTTTTTACATTTCTTAACCTGAGTTTTTGCTCGACTAGTTTTTCCTACACTAGTATTAACAGTCTTGCTGTTGTAGATATTGGGCCCCCTACAAAATAAAGCTTCTCTGTCCAGGTTGGTCAAAATTTCTTCTGCTTTTGGATCAGTGGGAGACCAGCAGCGAGGTGGAGATGTGTTTACTGGGCTTGTGCTTCTCTCAGAAAGAAAACCTAACTTAGACATAACATCACTATAGTTATAGTCACAGTCTTCAGCTTCAGCACTGTAGGAGGGTGAAGGAGGAGAAAGAATTGTATGAGTCCTTCTTCTGAAAGATAAAGTTCTTTTAATATTTGTACTACCTGTTTTTTGTGGTTTTCCAGCTTTTTTCTTGGTTGACTTATGTTTTGCTTTCCTTTTGTGACTTTTCTTTGGTGTTAGTGGATAAATAGGATATTTGGTTGCAGGAGAGTCAGGAACTTTTGGCCAAAAGTCCTTTAAAGGTGCAAGCTTTTTATATAAGTTCATCTTTTCCTCTGTGAGTACTACTCTTTCCTCACTAGAATCTACTTTCCCCAATTTAACAAGCATATTTTTTCTCCCTCTAAATCTATTGATGATAATATATTTAATAATAACAGGTGGCAATTTTTTGGAAAGTTTTCTACGCTTTCGAGACTTCTGAGACCCATCCAAACTTTCAACACTTTCCATCGGTTGAGGTAGATTAATTTTTGAGTTGTGTGTGACAAAGCTCGATTCACTGTCTTCAGTCTCATAATTCACCTTCCGTTTCGTTCGGAGCGTGTATTTATTCCCACACAGTCCAAATGACTGCTCAGTTTCAAGAGATCCATCTGCAAACTGGCAGTCAGTGTAATTAGCAGTACTTGTAGACATTTTGTTTTCAAAAGCCTCAAGAGGAACTTGAACTAAGTCACTAGGTAAAGCGCTATCCTTAACAGGAACGTTACTACAAGCATTACCTTGTGTATAGCAGCCTTCCTTCACTGATGCAACATCATTTACACTTGCAGGCTCCTGACGATTGATAAAACTATGCTTCTTTTTATTCAGCTTCAGCCTGGACTGTTTGTTGCCCTGCTGTAATTTATATGTCACGGGAGCTAACTTCTGTGGTCGACTGAGACAATTAGAAAGAACAACACTAGGAAAGAACATATAATGCGCTGCTTGTTGACTGAGGCTTGGCTTTTCCGCCTTGTGCTCCTGAAATTCTTCATACCTAATTTTAAGCTTATTAAGGCCACCTTCATCAGTGTTATTTTCAAGTGAATGTACCACAGTTCGACTGCCTCCTGAACAAGATACCAGTTCACAATTTTCTGTAGCGGTTGCTGGAAAAAAACTATTTATACTTGCACTGCTGGATTTTTCATTTACTTCAGAGGACATTTTACCTTTGGAGTGGCTCATATCAGGAAAGTTATATAAGTTTTTATTCAACATGTTGTCACCAATATGGCGGCCCACATGCATAAAAGAGACATCCTTTTCAGCCTTTCTAATGCTAATGTACTTCCTACTAGGTATTGGTCTGTTCACTGATGAAATATCATCTTCATAGTCAAAAATATTATTTCCACATGAAGGAACTGGGAGAGTATCTTTCTTGTTACTCTCTTTGTGAGAGTTTTCTGCATGGGTACTATTGCTGAATGGAGTTGGGTACTTTGCTGAGTAAGTGCTTTCTTTTGTAAGAGAATGGACTGAAAGTTCAGGTCTTGTTTCTGTGTTTGGTTGTGAGAGGTCTTCTACAAAATCTTCATTATTCAAAACATGGTTAGAAAGGGCACTTGTGTGTTTACACTGAAAAGTAATTTTAGCAGAAGATGGGGGTTCTAGTGTAGCAGCATCTTTGTGAAAGATTGAGGTCTTTACAGACATCTTGCTTGTTGCAATGACAGAGGAGTGAGTTCGAGAACTTTCATTATTCAAAGGATTGTCTGAAATGGAAGAAAAGCAAGTTTATTCTAGTTTTCCCATAAAAATAATAACGTAAGGCATTAAAAATTTTAATAGCATTTTCCTGAAAGCCTTCCCATCCAAATAAACAAAACTCTTGCAAATCACAGTACATTTATAATCATGACAACTAGAGACCCTGACTACATGAGCTGCTTTATCAAAATCACGTTGTCAGTGCATTTGTCTCAGGCTTTTTGTCGGTTATTCCTCAATGGCAGACTTGCATACAATTGTCAAAGATCTCATGCTGTCTTTCTGAAAGAAGGCATCACAATCACTTTCAGGTGACTATATAAAAACAGACTGATTTCTAGAAAAGGTTGTAGCCTGCTTTGTCCCTGAGATATATGTATACTCATTAGCTCTGAGAAACAAAGAACTTATTTAGATGACCTTCCCCATGTAGAAAAGTCATTGCACAGAAAGCTAAAGTAGTATATCTCACAACATGGCGAGGGCTTTGCATGGACTGTGCTGTGTGCTGAACACAGGCAGTTTCCTGCACTTTCTATAAAGCAGAGCAATACAACACCCATTCAGGTGTTCATGCAAGAAGCTTGCACCAGTTAGTTAGATCCTGGATTCATATCCATGTGTTAATGTTCCCACATAATCTGAGACCAGGAGGTAACTTGTCCTGTGCAGACCCATCACACAGTATCTGTGATGATTTTCATCTCTTTCAGTGATACTTTCATCACAGTTACTGTGGGTAAATATCGACAGGGACATGGTAACAAATTAACAAGTGTGTGCTTGCTCATAACCTTTCTGAATAAGTAGTTTGGCAGAGGTTGTACCACTGCAAAGAGGAAGCTATCACAGAGCACCTGGCACACAGAAATTCGTTCATGTGTCCATCCCTTTAGCTGAAATGTTGAAGGGGGATAGGAGTTATGAAGCATGCTATATGACCCAGAAGCATGAGCTGCACACTGATGTACTAGACTGGGGATCCTTTGAGCCTTTACTGTAAGTCTCAACCAATTTGGGAATCATCTTAGATTCATGCTGCCCTCAGCTCAGCAATATATGTGCTGCTGGCTGAGGAAAATAAAAGGAAGTCCCAATCTGTTTCTAATAACATTTTCTAATGCATACAGAGAGTCCTTGAGCTATGAAACACTGCTAGGAGATGCTGCCTATTATTCTTTGAGGGTAGGAATCCACAGAAAGAATGAGGATGATTAACTGAAAACTCAGAAAATGGGAGTTTGGCAGCGTCAACAAACACTTGGAAAATACCTGGCTATTCAGATATAAAAACTGCAAAAATACTTGTCAGTCAGTCAGATCATATGGACACAGATTCATGTGTGGATATGCGTTTTCTAATTTAGATGACCTGGACTGAGATCTGTTTTGAATTTACTGTATCTCCTATTATAAGTAATCAATGTAAAAATTCACAATAATAAACTTTCTAACCTGATGTTCTGCATGATATATTTACATACTTAAAATATACTTAAACAATTACTTAAGAAACAGTCTCATTAGCCAACAGCATCTCTTATTACAACAAATTAGAAAGTATGGCAAATAAGGAAATTACAATTGTATATCTGACAAAAGCAAATCATACTAGCAGTACATCAAATAATTTACTAATCCTACCATTATACGTGTAAAAGCAAAGGAAAAAGCAAACTATGTTTTAAACAATGAACACAAAAGAATAGCTGTGGTTATCTATAATCTATCTAATAAGATCATACAGTTCACTTTCTCAACTGAACATTATAATGTGACATGCAGATGTTCTAATGAAACATATAATATTATTTATATATTTACCAAACCTCAAAGTGTACATTTTGTTGCTTAATGTCATTTGATCAAAGATAGCATGTTATAAAGATGGCAAAAGATCTCTACAGAATAATTCAATTTTTTTATGGATTTTAAAAGGCAGCTCCTTCTGCAGCAGCTTTGCCACTGCATAGTTTTAACTCGCACAATCCCAAATGCGAACATTCAATCTGAGGAACGAAAGACAGGCTCAAACAAAGGCTCACCATATTTTAGCATGTGTGACAAATACTTGCAAAGAGTCATCTAAATCTACACAGTAATACATTTATTATTTACAATAATCCTAGGAGGATAAGTGATCCTATGGAATGATTACTTTTAATACCATATTTTTTTTTTCCCTAAAACTAAACTATGTCCTTTTTTGGATCATTGATACAATAAGAAAAACAGATTTTGGTAATTCATAGAGGGCACTGAGATTAAAATACAGTTGTTTTTTAAGGAATATGTTAAGGGCCTGTTTCTGCAATCTGGTGAGAATTTTTCCTTCCAATTGAAACGAGGACTGAAAATGGTTGGCCCTTTTGAGAACTAGCAATTTGATGTGAAAACGAACTATGAGACAACTTCCAAAGCTGATTTTCTATTTACTTACCACCATTTTCATCTGCAGTTCCATCTAACTGAGGTATTGAGAGATTAGTTAGGAGCATACTGTTACCGCTCCACTCCATTTCTTCCTCTGAAGATGAATCCTCTTCTGTTGAACTCCGATGCATATTTTTGCCAGCTGACCTGAAGGAAAGTGAAGGAACTAATTGATGCATAATACTTCTATTAGAAAACACCATGAGCCACAGGGAACATGAAACTCAATGGGGTATGGTGCTATGTGGTTGTGTAATTTGGGGGAGAAAAAGGAAACAAACAAAAAAAATTGTCACATTTCTCACTGAGAAAGACAAAATATTATTCAATGTTACTATTTTAAGAGGCAACAGTGGTAGCCAATCATTTTAAACAGCAGGAGTCACTAACTTAAGAAGATACAGAGAAGGCATTTAGATGTTAATTTTAGTTCAGTTTTACTGAGATTTAATTTCATTGCTTCAAAGTGCTTGAAATTTGAAGACTAAACCAACTATGCATAATTACTTCAGTTTAGCTGTTAGCAAACACATGTTTACTTTTTATTGGTTTTTTGTTTTGGTGTTTTTGGGTTTTTTTGTTAAGAAATCTTTACTGTATTATAACAACTATCTCTCTTGGCAGGCTTAACAAAATCACGACCAACAAAACTAAGTTACTAAGATTCATTCCACCTCTCACTGAATATTCTGAAGCAGTTGTTAATGCTTAAGCTGCTTTTACTAAGTTAATTGTTCTACACTGCCATGTTTACAGTCACAAATTCACTGGGGAAAAAAAAGAGAAGCAAATCTGTGAAGAAAAGCTTCTCTGAACTTTTTGTGTTTTTAAGGCGGCATGCTTTATATGGGCATGGGAGAAGGAAGAATAACATAGGAAACTACAAAAAACAAATCCTCCATTATATTATACCTCTACAAACACTTAGGAATTTGATTTCTTTAAAATAAAGTGTGAGATGGACAAAATTCTTAACAGAAATAAGCTATTCTGTGTCTACATGAAAGAAATCCAGATACATATTAAGGAACTGAAGTCTGGGGTTTTTTAATTTGTTTGTTGTTTGTTTAAGTTTGTGTAATACATTAAAAGATATAAATACAAATGTTTTGAAGGAAAAACCACAATAACTTCAATATAGCTTACTTTTGCAGAACTCTTTTATGACTGGAGTTAGACCAGCATGAATCATAAATATGGTACCACCCAAGACATCTGAATGTCAGCACGGAGCTAATTTAGATCAGGACAGGTTTGTTAGTTCAGAAACAATAGGCTCAAATGTAACCACATAATTTCCACTCAGGTTTGGAAGCAGGACTTGGAGAAGCAAGTAACAAGCACAGCTAGGTACAGTCTCCATGATCTAGGTGAGTTTAGTTGTTCCTCTTCTATGTTCCCAACACAGGGAAAAGCACAGCACAAAGTGATCACCTTGATATGCAAGTTAACATCAAACTGGGGATGCTTCTTCCAACCTGAATTATGCTGTAATCCCAGGTAAATCTTTGTCAACTTCAGTAAACCAAATCAGACTGGAGATGACTTCTGAAGGTAACTTGGATTTCTCCTCATTTGATCCCATTAGTGTGGATTCCAGGAAAATTTATGTAATACACATGGTACCACCATACATGAACTAGTCCAAGTCTTGGTGGGCTTTTTTTCTCCTGATGGGCTTTTTTCTCCAGTTCAATGCAAATCAAACCCAAGCCATTTAATTCACTCAGCAGGGTGTGGTTACTCCTCATTAACTCAACAGATTTTCTGAGGTAAATATAAGACTGGGAAATACTCACTAACAGAAAAGCCGTCGTACGGATATGCAAGGATCCATTAGGAAGCCACACAGATAGAATGAGTCTGAGCAGAGTAAAATCAGATCTATCACCTGACTCAAACTGGTTCTTCACACATGAGCAGAATCATGCAGGGGGCAAAGATACCCACGGCTTGTGTCTGAAATCAGTTCAAATTCTATAAAGATCTCAGTGAAACAGATCTTGTAACTCCCTCTCAACACAAGTTCACTACCTAGGGAAGCACATGGTATGTACATTTTCCCTAGTGCTTTCTGTTCTGGGATTAGGCTGTAGGCATATGTGAGCAAGACAGTGAGACAGCTCATCAAGTCTCTTGAGTTTTTTAATAGGATTCTTTACTGCATGAAAGCAGGTAATTGCTTCAGGATCCTACCTGACTCTGAAGCTGTACAGTCAAGCCCATATAGAGCTGTGCCTGAGCTAATGAATTCTGCAAGATACAGGTTTTCACAGTAACTACCACTAAACTGAAGTTTGATGTTAAGTGTTTTGGATGGAAATTTCAACTTTTCAGACTAGTGTGAGGGAAAAAAACATAGAAAATCAAAGGCCAGATAGAAAAACTAACTTTAGAGATCAATTATCTCTGGAACTAGGAGACTACTGAACTAACTTCTGGTTCTGTTACAACTTCAGTGTGCCTTTGGGAAACAAAAGAAGCATTTCTATACCTCTCTGGTTCTCTGAAACATAGCATGATTACAATTTCTGATGTAGAAAAAAAAAAAAAACAAATATAAGAATACTATGTCTGTAAAGTTCCTCATACTTCAAACAAAATTATAAATATCAGAAGGTGTGCCAAAAGCAGGGGTCAAGAGAAACTAGATATAGCTGCTTTCAATGCCTGTCAGTTCAAACGGTACAAAAGGTCATTACAACCTGAGAAGGTGTTCCAAGAATCTTGGCCTTAAATATATCGAAGTTGCTAACCTTTAGCAGTCAAGGAGAATGAGCAACATTCATGTTTTGATTTAAGCTTTGAACATGGAAACAGAATAGATGTTTCTTCCTCAGGTCGCCTGGTTAGTCTTAATATGAATACTTCTTAAAGACTGACTTTAGTAAAAGATGCATAAGATACACTTTAACATTTGTATCATATCCAAGGTGTGACCTTACAAGCAAGTTATCACTAAAGGTTTTCTTGTATTTGTACTTAAAGAACAAAAAGCCTATTATTTTTTCCTCAAAGAGCAAACTAGAAGCTTATGTTTGGCCAAACCTAAACCCTTAATCTTTATTTCCAGATAACACTGATGATTCACATCATCATCTGAACAACTTGCATTCCATCCCAAGATCTGCACAGATTTTTCCATGTTATCAACAGCGACCTCTCTACATCTCATTGGGCTCATAGCATGCTTTAAAAGAAGGTGGGAGGAAGGAAAGATCTGGCAGAAAAAAAACATATTAAGAAAAGAAAATATATACCTCCTTTTTTGTCCAGGCTCTTCCATGCTACTGTCCCACCTCTGGGACATTAGCAAGCTAAGTTCCATTTCTTCTTTCTCACGCTGTGGTTCATTTTCTTCATCATCACTGTTCTGAGAATTTCGCCAGCTTCCAAGAGAACGATGGTGGGAGAGTGTTTTTTGATGTCCCATCTGATATCCATCATTCTCCAGTCCAGCCAACAGATCAATCATGGCCTCATCAGCACTACTGCCCACTGCAGAAAAAGGCCATACAAACAGAATCTATATTTTGTTCTACTTGTAAATGACTAGTTACAATCTTCCATTAAAAAAGAAAACTAACCAAAGCAAGCAAAAAAGTCCCTCACCAATTAAAAATATTCTAGTTTGTTACTGTCAAGGGCAAGGCATGCTACAGAAAGCTGTAGCATGCCTTTTCATAGCTTATTTTTTCAAATTTTGTAATTTACCTTTTTTAGCTCTGTATCTAAAACTTTGACAACTTTATTTCTGCCCTACTTTTCTGATTGTACTAGATTTAGTGGATGCACTTCTCTCTCTCCACTCTCCTATTACCTCCTCACATTCAGTGAAGCTTCACTCTCCTCTTTAATTTCAGCTTGAGTGCCAGCTTCTGAAGCATCACTGCCTTCTCTTGCTCAATAGCTGCATTAGCTTTGTTAGGCATTTCTGTGTCACTTGACGACTTTCAACCACTCTAACTTATGATAAGGGTTTGCTAATTTTCACCAATTATTTCTCCTTCTGTTCTTAACTATAATGCTCAACTTTGGCCTCCTTTTCATGTTGCTATAAGCTGTTCTATTCCATGGTTTCTCTAAACACTGAAAGTTTACCTGATTTCACTCCTCTCTTAGGTTTTATACTTTCTTTTATTTGATCTAAGCTTACAGTAATTTATGCACTTCCCTTCTCATTTTTTATTGTTTTTCTTAAAAATCCTTCCAAGTCACAATTTTTTCTCACTCTCATCCCACTTACCTATCATCTGACCTTATAACCAATTTATGATCTCCAGTCTACCAGGCATCTTTGTTACTTCTCTCTCCTTCTCTGGCTGAAGAACTACAGTCTCTACTTTCTTTCCTTGGGAAGCATCATATGATTACAATGATCTTGAGAATTATAGAAAATAGATCTCAACATTGGTGAGAAAAGCATTTTTCATATTTTGCAAAGGTTTCACAAGATACCATGCAACCTTTTACAACAGAAACCATCCTCTTTTCCAGAGCTTTTGAATTAACCCACTTTTCACTTATATTTTCTGTTCTTGGCTCCTTTGCCCCTTATGAGGCTCATCATTAAACTCCAACCTCTACTTCATGTTAATATGAACCTTGGGGTGTAATTCACAGTGAATAAATAGCACGAGTCATGTGGCTCACAGTCCCTGTGGCACTACAACTCTACTAGAGGAACAGTGAACACTGGTGCAGACTATGAGGGAGCATAAGAGACTGAAATATGCAGCATGTTACTCATAGTCACACAAGACACCAGCATGAAAAGAAGGGAGGGGAGAAAAAAAAGACAAAAAAAGTCATATAATCTCAACTTGATTTCCTAGTCAATGGAAAAAACCAGACCATTCCAACACTGCAATTTGATTGAGCAATTCAAATGTACATTCATAGGGCATACCCTACATATTATTTTAGCCACATTTATCCTCTCAGGTCTGTTCATGTCTGCCAGCTCCCACAGAATTTCTTATAATTCTTTCAATAAATCCAAATCCTTGCCTATAAAATTTCTAGAATCAAAATCTTGCCCATTCTCTCCAAAATAAAACTGCACTATACTCTTAATCTAACTTCATCTACTCATCCACTCCTCCTTTCTTAGCAAAAAAAGATTTCAAGGTTGTATGTTGTACTACCCACAGACATATACTGCTGCCCAAGCACATACTCATATCCTATAGGTATCAAAAGAAATGGAGGCTACTACGGGTTTTAAATACTCCTCCCTGCCCCTCACTATGTGGTTCATATTAAAATTATACATTATGTTTACCAAAGAATATACACAGAGATATATTGTGAACTATGTGCTTTTCATCTCCTTTAGAGTATTTGAACTATTTCTACCTCATGTAGTTTTTCATACAAGTTCCCTTCTTGGCTATTTTATGGTTGTTTCCCCCTCGTGCCACTCACAATTTTACTGTCACGGTTGTTCTCCTCTTAAATATTTTGCTTCTAGTTTCTTTGCCTTCAACCATTTTCTGTATCTAAAAATTTTGGGAAATGTTCTGCTGCAACTTGCCTCTCATTATCAACCTACTATTGCCCAGTATCCCCAAAGAGCTGAGCTTCTGAAGACAGACCATATGCATGTTTTCTCCCTCAACTGTATGAAAAATGCAGTCAGTAATTGCAAGAGTATCACGGACAGACAGTCAAAACCATCTTCCTTCTGATAGTTTTAGCCTTATAGCCCTAGGAGCACAAGGAAGAGCAATACCCACAAGAGACTGCATTGAGCTGACCTGGCAAGAGGACAGGGCTTACTGAACCAATCAAACACAGCAGCCTCTACAAATACAGTCCTGGTGGCATTTCTCAGAAAACATAGGCTGCGTTTTGGTGGTGGCAGGGTATGTGTGTGTGGTGGGTGTCTGAAGTTTCAACCTGTTTGAAAACTCCTTGAGATAAGCTACTTACTTTCTTTCATGATGGATAGCCTAAGGGAACACAAAACCGTAGAACAATAAAATAGTCTGGAAAAAAAAGAGATTCCAGGCATACTCACTAAAAACTGTAGTCTGATTCAGTCTTTGAGACAAAGGTTGAAAGCTCTGACTAGTCTCCACAATATTTAATATTGCTTCTTCATTAATAAGTGCTTCCTCTTCCTTATCAGTATGCATCCTATTGGAGTCTTTAAAAGAAAAATAAAAGAGAAAGCATAGAACTTCTGAGACAGATACACCAATACATTATGAAAGCAAGCCACTTCAGAATGGATTTTACTATCCAAGTATATTTCCACTATTTGCTGTAGCAATTTTAGAAAGGTTTACCCTAATAATAATAAAAATAAAACCAAAACTACTCTTTGGTTTTTCGTAACTAACAATCACAACTCCCTTGGCTTACTTCTGTGAATAGTATGAATGGCCTAACTATGACATAGATCTATGCCTAAACAATGAGGATATTAAAAAAACTCACCTTTGCTTATCTGCTTATCATCATGCACTTCTACTGTATTAGCTGGTGTACACGGAAAGGCTTCAGGAGAAAGTACCTCAGAATGTAGTGTTAGCTCAGCAGAGAACTCCTCAGATCCATTACTGTAGTCCAATGATCCGGACAACGTTCTAGTTAATTGAAAAGCAAGTTTTAAATGCATATTTAAGGTTTGCATAGAATACTATATTTTACGACAAATGGCTAAACACTTACACAGAGAAGTCATTTTGCTTGAGAATTTCTTTAAGTCTCTTCTGAAAAAATTTTTCACTCTCTGTTGCTGGCACAAATCCACGGTCTTTAAAATTTGAAAAATATTTGTTATTCAGTTTTACTTTGACCTCTCAACACAGAGAGCAGCTAAAATTACTGATTTTATTAGGAAAAGGCTCAAAGTTGAAGTGCCTGCTAATTTTCAGTGCCAAATCTGAGGGCTGACTTTCCAAGTGTATTAAAAAAACTTTAAAATACTTCACATACTCCCACTGATCTCATTTGCAAGTGTGAGTATCAACAGCATTTACAAATCACAATGCAATTACACCAAGGTGAGCACCCAAGAAAAATCACTGAAAAATTTTGAGAACAACTTTGAGAAGTCTGGCTTATGCAGCCTGAATAACATTACACAGAAACACAGGAAAAAAGTCAATCAGAAAGTAGTCTGCCTTAGCCAGGAACCTGCCTCTTTCCTTCTTGCAATCCTCTGTCTTACTTGCCAAATATAATTCATATTTTAAAAGAAATATGGCCTAGGTTCTACAGAGAATAGCCTGTTCGTTATGCAATTACGTTGCAGAGCACAGTGTTCCCTGTGTAATGAATTTACATAAAAATACAGGCATTTGTCTATCCTATTAGAATTTTAATCTAATATCACGTTAGCTATAATTCTACAGAAATTAAATGGGACTGCCCTTGTGCATAAACTACAATGGAAAGCTTCAAGATAAAGAGATTAAGTTTTGTCAGTATTTAAATGTTTTCCATCACAAAGCATGCAATCTTAACTGCCATTATCATTCATTCTGTCTAGAATGTTTTGCAGACAGCTGAATCATGATGTTGTTAGGCAAGGTTACATCGGCTTGCTTTCAAAACTGGAAAACACCTACGGGACCATCAGTAAGCCCAGAAGCGAATAAAACAGTACATCTAAAAATCCCTCATACTTAATATATCAATTCAAATTCTGTCTTCTTGCTTCCTTCTCATTCAAAGTTTTAGATTAAAAGCTGCACAATTTTTATTTTTTACCTTGTGACTCAGGTGACTTAATCTGAGAAGATTCACATTTCTGTCTCCGTCGCTGCTTTTCATCCTCCCATATAGCTTGCAAACCAGGGTTCCTGCCAATCTGGGCTGAAATATGCAATTATACATGAAAGGAATCTGCCAAAATGACAAAGCGTTCTTTCCCCAAACTCAATTCTGATACTCTTCCTCATCTCTTTGTCATTCTAGCCTGTTATTTTTTGATTGCCATTCCTGCCTTACTCTAGGATTTGGTATTATGTAAAAGTTAAGGCATAACTTCATTTTTTTCTACATCTCCTATTTGTAATCTAGATCTTTGGCTTTTTCTTGTCTTCCCACCAAGTAGTGTATATATGTATATATGGTGTATGTACACACATACGCATACATATGATGTCAGTATTTCCTTAACTATTCTCCCCATAGGTCTGAAACCTTCTGTTATGCATTAGCAAAAATCTCTTTTTATTGCTCTGACAAGACACTATTTTTATAATCTCTTTTCTTTCAGAGTTAATTAATTTTTTAAAAACTTTATAAATTTGGAGATCAGCAATTCTCTAACACTGAAATATGGATTGTGATTTAACTAAGACGAGCTTTAAAAGAAGAGTGAATTATCACAACATGGTTTCTGTTCTAAAATCATTTTACATGGAAAGTTATTAACATTCACCTTCAATATCCAGTTGATTCAAAATGTCAGCAGCTACTGCATCCACCTCCAATTCACAGGTACTTTGTGGCTCAACACCTTTCAACATTAAAGAGCTGTGACAGCATAAATAACACAGGTTAATTTTACCAATACACTGAGTTTAAAACATGCATCATCATTGTTTTTTAACTGGCCTAACATCTAAAATTATTCAGAGGGAACAGGAGTGACTAACTGAATGCAGAACTATCAATTCCCATCCTCACCTGCAAGTCCTTAAACTAATAATCCTATTCAAATCTAATTAGATAAGAAATCTGTACCTTCAACTTAAAGGGTTTAGCTTTTTCTTCTGTGAGAAGAGAAAGAGCTGGTAAATACCTCCAAGTACTGAAGCAATTACAATAATGTTCTCCTCCTTAAATACAAGATGAAATGTTCTATAGAACTCAGCCAGTAGGACCAGGTGTGTAGGCAGGATCATGCACTCAGAAAACATAGTGGCAAGAATTTTTCTCTCTCATTCACAGTTCAGAACAATGCAGAGCACTTCAACATTTACAACTAGTTTTCCTAGAGTTTTTCCTTTATTCAGCCTGGTGAATGAGAGTATTAACAACCCAAACATAGGCTGAACTAAGGATAACTGGCTTGATGAAGACTTAAAACACTAGAAACAGATTCAAGATTGTTGTACAACTATCTGATCACTTCCTGCTGTGCCTTTTCAGATCTGCAAATGTCAGTGACCTTCCACCTGTTTCTGTCAGAGAACAAATTTTAAGGAGGCCATAGAGGAAGCAATCAAACAGAAACCGTCTCCCAGGTGTATTGTAGAAATCTGTTTACCCTTTAAAATCTTTAAGGGCAACACTGAAAAGCCACTCCAAACTCTCTTTAACTTTCTAGTAGGGCCTGTAGCAATAGGGCAAAAGGTAATGGTTTTAAACTGAAAGAGGGTAAATTTAGACTAGATGTAAGGAAGATTTTTTTTTTTTTTATGATGAGGGTGATGAAATGCTGGAACAGGCTGTCAAAAGAGGTGGGAGAAGTCCCATCTCTGGAAACATTCAATGCCAGGTTACAGGGCTCTGAGAAACCTAATCTAGTCAAAGGTGTTCCTGTTCATTGCAGAGCGGGATTAGATGACATTTAAAGGTCTCTTTGAACCCAAACTATTTTATGATTCTGTGCACACTTTTACATGTGCCAGCACGTCCCTCTGTTCCCAGTCATGCCATCAGCTGAGAAAGAACCCCACAATATGCTCAAAATGTGTACTTTTCATGTCACACACTTTAGGTGTTCATTCATCAGAGGATTCAAACAGACCTTTGCCTGCACAGTGGGCAACAGGAACTGCAGGCAAGCTGAAACTTGTATTTTGATCACACAGTAAGAAACAACTGCAAGATCACTGGGAAACAAGACTGAGGGAAGAGGCTGCAAAAATTGTTAGCTCACATTACAAAATCAAAACACTTCTGGGAACAAACAAAAAGGGACCACGATACAGAATGGTTAGTGATATCAGAAATTTGGTAAAGACTTGCCTTGACTTGTCTGGAGGAGACAAAATCAAAGATCTGAGCTTCCCACTTTCACTAGTTTCCTCTTTTAAAATACAATAAAAAAACCAAAAAACTAATGGGGATTGGGGAGAATGAAGGAAAGTTTTTGAAAAGTTTAAGAAAAAATGTATTTTAGTGACCTGTTTCTGAAGAGTTTGATGACTAAAATCATTAACTGAAGCATTTGCTTTTCCTCTGACAAAGGAAGTTTTCTATTGTTTTCCCTTAATTTAGCTAGGACGTTTTGTCAAAGAAAACCAACACCATGTCTTGGTTTTCCACATCCCCATCAAGTGTATGGCTAGTGATTTGAGAACTTTTTAAGACCAAAGACAAAATTGGCCAAGAGCTTCCCAAGTAATCAGATTTCTTACTTAAAACAGACTCTAATATGGATTTCTCATTTTAAAATGACACTTAATTCAATTTTGCTGATTTTAAATCAAACTGATAGGTGTTAATGTACTTAAGTATTTTTCCATAGTAATATTAATTTAAAGCATGTTCTTTGTCTGCAACGCATTCAAACAATTTGAGCAACTAGAAAGAAGAGTTAGCTCATTTTGCCCAAGCTCTAAATCAAACAGACATGAGGAACCTTTTTGTCAAAAACTGCAGTATCTCAATTTCCATGGCATATTATTCAAATTAAAAACACTGAGCTAATAACAGGCCTTTTCTGAAACAAATCCAGGATTTATCATCATAGCTACCATTAACACCCATGATGAAGGAAGGGCTGGCAGTCACTGCACACTCTAAAGACTTATGTGGAAGCTAATAAAGACACCTGACACACACAGTAAATTCGTCATTAGACTTTAAAAAATGTTTTCCCAGTACAACTGGTTCATTAACTTGGCATTTAACATCCTTGTCAAGGTGAGCTGCTAGACACTTGCACTAGTTGAAGCCACAGCAGAAGCACTACAAGCTTCAGCAACATTCAGGTGAACCACAAAGGCCAAGAAGTCATTTGTTCCCACCTCAGGTAAGGCATATGAAAGCAGAGCAGTTTTAACTGGCCCTTCTAACATTTAATTTATGTAGATTAAAACAAAAACATGAGGGGGCGAGGGGGAGTACAAACTGTTCTGAGGTACAGTTATTTAACATGGTTACATGCTGTTTTGGCAACTGTTTCATCTGAGCATTGGCAATAGCTTGGTCAGCTGTTAGGTTTTGTGCTTTTGCACACCTAAAACAAATGTGTGCAACATATCAGGAAAATACACAAAGTAACCATATTTCCCATTCTCCTTGATCAAGACACATTTCCTCAGCAGCTACAGTACTGGTTTTAGCAGGTGAGAAGACAGCATGAAGAAGCCAGAACATGTCTAGTCTCCCAGCTGTAGTTAATTGAAAATATGAACTATTTCATGTCATTAGCAGCTGTAATTCCTTAGAAGATATTCAGAAGTGGTCTGTTCGATACAGGTTGCTTTACAGAACAGACTAATCACCTGCCTCACATTATATGCATCAGTTTTGCAAAGAAAAGTAGTGGTTTAGGTAATGCCAAAACCATGATTTGAGAATATCTGTATTAGAATGAGGTTAGAAAAGAAGAATTAGCAAGTTTCAGACAAAGTGTTCCACAGCATCTATGTTTCATTTTGTAAGAAGGAAGGTAAAAAGAATTGTTCACAAGATAAAACTTGTAATAGAGATATATGAAAGGCAGGGTTAAGTGAGGTAGTGCAGAAGCAGCCCACCTGCAGGAGAACAGCAATTTACTCTCCGAAGAAGCAAGATAAATCAGGGTTGCACAACACTGAGTTGCCATGGCTAGGCTACTTGGGATACTTATACCAGTTAATTTTAAATTGCCTTTTATACCTACACACTAGGTGAAAAACTGCAATACAAATCCATTTTATTTTTGTATAAAAAGTTCCAAATACATTATTTTGAGAACAGAGAAAATAGTCCTTATTTTTGAAGAAGTAATTGTTTGTTCACACTATCCACTGAGATAAAAAACTATAGTTTAGGATGAAATTTGTGCTCAAACTACTAACATTTAGTTTTCTCAGATGTTGAGGCAATGAATTTAGGTCACAGTCAACACTTTTTTAAAAAAGTGATCACTACATATAGCTAGTTAGAGCAAAGCCCTTAAAAACCTTGAAGAATAATCAAAAAGGTCAATATCTTCAGTCACCAATATTAAAGACAACCTAAGGAAACAAGTTCTGTAATGATGACATCCTGAGGTATTTGTAATTTTAAACTGAGCAAAAGAGACAAACCTAACTGCAAGGCAAATCTGAAAGGTGTTACTCAACTGTGCTGATAAGGACTCTAAAATTTGACATAATAACTTTCCATACTCTGTTCATGGCAGAGAACATGTCCTTGTTTTCAGGATGTTCATGTGACTTAAATAATGTGCACATTCTATTAAAAAATCAAATAGCTAAATAAAAACATGCACAGGCTGACAAGCGAGAAAAGCAATTATGACAGTCACAAACAGCAAAAATCTGCAGTATTACATATCTGCTAGACTGTGCAGAAGTGTTATTTGTCAGATCTCTCCACTTCCATATAAACTAGTGTCTAATAGCAAATGTAGGATTTAAAAAAAGAAAGTGTTTTCAAAAGCATTCTACCAATCATTCTGCTTTTAACACATCATGTCCAAGTGGTAGATTTGACTGGCAGATACTCTAAGTCTAATTTTCACCAGAAAGTTTTCTCAATGGAACTCATGGAAGTGTTTCATCATTTATTATCAGCTGCCTGAGTGGGATAACAAAATGTGTCTCATGTCCAGAACTCCTGATATCAAAAACTGTTGGATAGCACTACCAGGTTCAAGTGACTGCTGCCCATTTTAGGGCAGGCTTTGTAGGTTTCAGTGCAATACGACTGGCAAGTACTATACCTAAAAGCCTTACAACATCAGGGATTCCTGGGCTAGAGGTTTTGGACATTTGTCTACTTGGTAACAGAATAATTCTAGAATTACATTTAAAAAGGTGTCTCTGGTTTAATACAGCGCACTTATCATAAGAGCAAATCAATAATTTGGAGATTTGCCAGGAGCAAGACATGACATGCCTGGGTTGAATGCTGCTCTTGGTAAGTGGTCGAGTAGCAAGGTGTTTTCTAGCATCAAAGAGGCAGTTCTGTCACCAAGAAACTTTGACACAGTCCTCAAACATTTTTTGAAATAAGGAACCATCACTAGCATTTACTCATGCAAAATGCTGCTCATGTTACACACGTGACTTTTAACTTTTGCATATTACCTTCCAGGTATCCAGAATTCTATTTCAGCCAAGTGATATAATGTGTTCCCAAGTCATGAAATACCGAATCACTGCCACTGCTTGGTTAAGCAAGAGAACTTGTTAACTGCCACTTACAGCAAGGGCTTGGCAGACACATGCTGGACTATCTCAAAAATGTATTCTTAATGTACACAAAGGATAATGAGCCTGAACAGACATCTCAGTCACTAAGAATACAACACAGGCCTAGAAATTTTGTGGTCTCAAACAACATTTGACTGTCTTTTCCCTTCTTGCTTTTTCTTGACAGAACCAGTAATATCTTAAGCATACAGCTGAAAGGTAGGGGAAGATTTATGCAATCTTCACGTCTGATATAAAGGACAAGCAAAGAAATTTAGAAATTCAGTGATTTTTAGAAGAAACACCAAATGCTACTGAAAATAGCAGTCAAGTGGTAAAATTACAGTAAGTAAAAAAATTTTGCTAAACAATTCACAAAACAGTTAAATATCTCAACTTGAACTGGGTAGAACTTGAAGAGGACTGGCTAATAAAGGGAGGGGACTGTGCAGGTATTGCACATGATATGTAAGTAAGTATGTTTGGAATACGGAACATACTTTGTTAAGAAAAGAGAAATAGAGGAAGAAAGGCAGCTTTACAGCTACTGAATAATGCTGCAGACTGCAAAAAATAGAAACAGCTGAGTCACAATCATTTCAGGAAACAAAAGGGTTTCCTTGGATAGGCATCTCATACTATCTGTGTCAGATTTACCCTCAGTCAGGCTGATCATGACAATTAAAGATCCATTAGGCCCACCTAGAAGCAAATTTTCAGATTTTGAAAGGAAATGAAGTAGGAAGGCAATATGAAAGTGGCACTACAGTATGGGTTTGTTTACAAGGACACTGCCTCAACTTGATGACTCTCATAAATAATCCAGAAGAAATTTTAACAGGCAAATAATTTTGTGTAGATACAGGACAGAGTAAAATCAGACTGGGAAAGTTTAGTTTTGTTGCTTTGCTATGGCATGGATGCCCTACAGCATGGGGAAGATAGTCATGCTAGAATACCCTTAATAAAAAAATTAATTTTCTAGAAAAAAAGAATGTTTAACACAGTATCAGATGTAAACAATTTCAACTGCAGGAATCATAAATGAGTTCCTAATTTATTAAAGCATGTTAAGAGCTAATTAAATGTGAAATTCCTCTTGGTTATATGAAAAGGTCAGAGCATCAATACAAAATGTGTAAAACTGAACATAGACCAGTTACTTCACATCTCATTAATACAGCAGCGTAGTAATGAAATATGCTAAGGCAAGCCAGTAGACATGCTGGACACGTAACCAGATCATAGTATCAGAAAACAAAAGCAGTGTAACTCAAGTAGAATAATAGAAACAAGATGAAATTTTAAAATGGGATAAAAGATCTTATAGGAACTTAAAATGGAGTCCAAACAGAAGATTCTCAATTGGGGAAAAAAAAAAAAAAAAAAAAAGAGAAACATCTTGTACTAATAAATCCTAAAATGCTCATAGGCCAAACTGGCCTGATAAATGTAACAGTAAAGTGAATTGGGAACTACAATTATCACTGCATATGATGCTCAGAGAATCTCTGTGTGGTATATTATGCAGTATTCAGGCTTCATGTTCAAGAAATAAATTCCTGCTGGCAGAAGTACAGCAAGTGAATGCCAGGGAAATGGACAGTCTTGGTATTTTCCCCATTATTGTTAATGCCTCACTTCTAGAACCCATGTGAGTGCTGAAGAAGGACTGGCACGAGTGAGGTGCTGCATCCCTGGCTGCATACATGGAAGCATGAAAGGAGGAGGAAAGATCTGTGGTTACAGCCATGAGGATGCATCCTCGGCTCCTGCTCTGCTGAGTTCATCCCTCTCTGGTTTTGACAGCCAGGAAGTACTACTTTGCTTTCTTTTTATCTGCCTTCCCCAGACCTGTGTAAAGTAACATCAGATAATCCTGGTCTAACTTATGATCCAACCTTTAATGTTTAAGTAAGCTGGCTTGCTGAACCAAGCCAAATAAAAATTGAAATGGACTGTGAATGAAATATGCAGCCAAAAAGAAGAAACAGCCCAAGAACAACTGCACATAAAGTGACCAGAAGTAAAATTGCAATACAACCATCCCATGAATGTTGTTGCAAAATTCCCTTTAAGTAGTAACAGAATCAGAAAGCCAGATGTAATCAACACAAACTCATGTTTTTGCATGCTAGAAAAACTTGAAGTATGGTTTACTGCACACACTTTCTACTGGGGAAGCAAATTCTCCCAGTACATACTAACAGGACAGGTGGCATAATGAGCCCAATAAGCTCTTCAGAGAAGAATGACAGGATCCACCCAAAGACTGAGAAGATAACTAGATGACAGAAGGACCTGCCAAGCATTAGCAAATAGCTTAAAGAATTAACTTGCTGTAGATAAACTATACAAATCAAAGTAGCTTCAGATACTGTGAATTTCTCTCCCCAACTCTGGCCACAAAACCCTGAAAATTGCAGAATATTCCATCTTCTTATAGAAGCAAAATGATTACAAATTAAACACTGTAGAGTAGGAAATGCGTAGGAAAAAGGAAAAGCATGGGAGACAGAGATGAAAATTCTAAGCTGAGATTCTTTAGTAGCTACCATTTGAAATGGACAAACTGAAATTCTGTAATAACACACTATTCATAAAATCATAGAGTCATTAAGATTGGAGATGTCCTCTAAGACCATCTAGCCCAACTATTAATCTAGCAGTGCTAAACCATGTCCCCCAAGCACCACATCCACGTATTTTTTGAACGCTTCCAGGAGATTCCACCACTTCCTGGGCAGTCTAGTCCAATTCCAGACCACCCCTTCAGTGAAGAAACTGATACTCAATCTAAACTGCCCTTCTATTCACCTCTTCTATTGTTTATTGTTGTAATTATTGCAAAGTAATGTAAATGATTTTATTTATTGTTTATTATGTTTATTGTTATTATTATTTTTAACCTCCTTTTATCAGGCCAATTTATTTTGTCCTCCCACTTGGAGGGAGGGAGAAAAAGACTGGGAGAAAAGACTGACCCTCACCTGGCTAAAACCTCCTTTCAGGCAGTTACAGAGAGCAATAAGGTCACCCCTGAGCCTCCTTTTCTCCAGGTTAAAGAACCCCAACTCCCTCAGCTGCCCCTCACAGGACTTGTGCTCCCAGACACTTCACTAGCTTCACTGCCCTTCTCTGGACTTGCACCAGCCCCTCAATGTCCTTGTTGTAGTGAGGGGCCCAAAACCAAACAGAGGGTTTGAGATGTGGCCTCCCCAGTGAGGTCACGTTAGTTAAGGATGATTACAAAAACACTGTCTGAGAACTGATGTGTAAATACTCTCTATAACTATTAGGCTTGCTTAACTCTTCATCAAAGTCATCATTCCAAAACCCAGAAAGTGGAATTTTGCCCATTATTTCCCAGCTGAATTTTTATAACCATAAATCATAAAGTGTGAGGTGACCAAGACTATACAGAGAAACTAAATAATGATAATTTGTGTCACATAATCACTTTTTTTTTTTTAAATATGTAAAACATGTAAGGGTCCTTTAAATGAGAGACTGGAACTCTGTATCACATGCAAGTTGATGTATGTAGGAACATACAGCATAAAACAGAAAAACCTGGGATGCTGACCTTGGTATTTCATCTTCTTCCCATTCAGTGAAAGATACGTTGCTTGAATTTTCTGGCAAATGTGTTCTATGACGTTTACTTACACCTGATGTATCACCTAGGGAAAAAAGTAGAATGAGAAATGAATTAATTTATGCAGAAACATTTTTTATAAATATCATTATAGAACTGCATTTATTATTTAATATTATCAGTCCACCTGCTCCTAAAGAATAAACAGTATTGCATGATACCATCTTCACTCATTAACTATGCTATCATATAAATGATCTGATTTTCTTTCTAACATGTAGACACATATAAAAAGAAAAATACACTTCCAATACACTGACATTATTCAAGCTATATTTGTTGCATTCTAGTCATATCTTAGCCTAAATTCAATCTTTTCCTATTTGTGAAAATTTCAAAATAAATCATACAGTCTGATGTAAACTTCAGAATTTCCCGGGTCCACAGTTCAAATCCCAATGGAAATTAGAAGCCAAAGAAAACACTAAGTTCTACTTCACACTTCTCCTTTTTCTTATCTGTGAGCTGGAAGGGAATACACAATACATTCCAGATACAGTGGTAGTAGCAGCAGTAGAAACCTGCAATGAAGTTCAGATGTCGTCTGACCTACAAATAAAGAAAACACTGCAAGTTTGCTCAGAGGACTCAGTGTAAGGAAGTGTGCTCCAAAGTCATGCTGGTGAAGTCCTCTCTGAAGAATTCCTTCAGTCTTCAGAGAAAGGAAAGACAATATACACAGGATATGGCACAAGAAAGAAAAAGGCCCAGGAATGGAGTTGGAGGGAGGCAGGATGGGAGAAGTCTTTGAAAATTACTCAGTCTCCCACTTCCACCTGAAAGACCAGCTTGAACCTTGAATTTTCTCCACTGTGTTGGTGTCACGCACTAGCAGTTTTCTGGTATTAAATTTACCTTTCAGCCATAGCAAACACTTCTGCATTTGTTAAAGTTACACCAATTAACTCAATTGTCAGAGGTCTTAAAAAATTAAATATTTATTAAAACACGTATTTTTATTCTATAAATTTTGTAACAGTCTTGCCAGTGTGAATTCCACTACTCGGAATATTAGGTTTAGGGATATGTCATGTAGCAAAAAGCCCTAAGTTACTACAGAAGCAAATGGCAGGCACCATGCCAAAAGAACCTTAGAAGCTACAAAGAGAAGCAAGCAGGCTTAATTCCATATGTTCCAGACCAAGCTTACTGCACCCAAACTAGGTTCCTGCAAACCCTGCCCCTACATCAGACTCTTAAGTGCACTGACATGGAACAAAGATGTGGCATTCAAGTGGGTGAAAAGACTCTCTTGTGCTTGTGCAGAGCCAGGTCATGTTTCAGTCACGCCTGTGCTGTTACGGTCTATGCACTTGATGCCTAAGCAGGTGATAGTGGAAAGACAACACAAAATATCTGATCCCATTTGCACAGATCCAGCTCAAACCTAGCACACCTTACTGTCTGTGCTGTTCAAAAGTGATGACTTGTCCTTGGGCAGCTAGTCCAGGAAGAAAGCCATGTTTTTACTGTGTGGCACCATCAGCTAATGCTCCATATTAAAATGTAAGCTGACTATGCATGGAAACATCGCTTGCTATTTTTCATCTGCAACTTGATTATTTTAAGCTGATGATATAGGACTGAGTAGTTTTATATTTTAAAGGAAAATACATCTCACAGCAGCTATGTAAGATTATACGCCAACTGGTAAAATATATACTATTATTTTTAAAAACTATATGCATTTCAAATACCACACCACAGCAGTTTCAGTGCATTATTCCCTTTCTTATTCCCTATCGTTGCTGTTTTCATACACTTCTAAAAATCGAGGCTCAAATTCCTGTATCAGTTTGTTTCTTCAGTAAAGTTAATCATAGGGATAAGAATTTTAGGACACTCATTATTCCCCTTTTCTTGATATAAAGATCTTTAAAGACAGAAGCAATGACACATCAAGGTCTTTCAGAGTCATATTACAGAAGCAGATTCAGCAACTGAAAAGTTTTGCAGCAGTTACAGTGGTATGTGGTGCTTGAATGAATAGGCAGCCTTCTTCACCGCCCATAAAGACAAGGACTTGAGAAAATGAACTGCTGCTGATGCCTTAAGTTTTAGCTTTCATATTTTTCAGATTCTGTGCTGCCTTGGTGTGTAACTCTGAACTTCATATAAAGTGTTAGCAAGTTCTCTTCACTGGGTAGTTAGACAAAACAATCCTTTTCTAGCTTGAGAACCAAGGACAACCATTACAGCCTAAGGCTCAAAAAGCATAATCAACCGCAAAGTGGAAAAAGTAAACTGGGAGGATGGGACATCATTACCTGAAGCTATAAGTGGACAATTGACCCCAACATGTAAATGGACCAAAACTCAAAAAAGGGTAGGGGCTTGTGACCAGTCATTCATCTTGCAACTATCTTAGATCCATCGTGAGTGTAGGCCTGGCCAGGCTCTTGTACTGCCCAAGGTGTATCCTTTTAAGGCCTTTTAATAAATACCTACTTTATTCTTTTAACTCTGTCTAGCCTCTATTCCAGATCAGCCTCTCCAGGCATCACTGCACCTCCTGAATACAAGCTGATGAAGGCAGAATATTCCTGCTACTAGAAATCTGCATGCTGATCTCTCTCAGCCTTCAAAAAGACTGACTTTTCTCAGTGAGAAAAATACTGCTCCTGAGGCTGCTTGCTTACACTGACAAACAAACATTTTAACTGCCAGATGAGTTTTTACATCATCATCTGCAAGGGAAGTAAGGTAAGTGTCTGCTGCACATCTTTTGGCAAAGGTTTTTACTGCTGTCAAAGAAACAATGTTTGGCCTGGCCTGCATGACACAGCTCCACCTGACTGAAAGGAATGTACACTCCCACAACACAGAGGCTGAGGAACAGGCAGGTAAAGTGTGCCAGGTGTAAGCAGAGGCTGTGCCTTCTACACCACCCCAGCAGCCTGAGCTCAGAGAGGGTTGCTATACAAGGACAGGCCGCTGACAGCAGTGCCTCTGTAAGGCTGCACCAGGGACAAACCATTTGTCGCTCGGCTGCAGTGCCAGGAGCAATAGACAGTGATCCTGTGCCTGGGGACTCCAACAGACTGAGGCAGGCTACTGATGCATGTGTAATGTGAAGTCATGCAAAGCAGCATGAATCTTGCTGGGAGCTCTGCAGCCAGTATCTGATCAAGCCAGACAAGGTAGTGTCATTTTTTCCTTTTATTTTATTGGATTCTTCCCTATAAGAATAGCTCAAATCCACTGGTCTCATCCCACGCTCCTCTTTCACCCCTCCTTGTTCCCATTCAAGACTTAGGTCTCTCATCCTTAAATAAATGATGAAAGAGAATATGAACAGCTTATGTTTTTCATCTATCATTTGAAAACGAGGAAAAAAAAAGAGCTATGGAAAAAGAATGGAAGCAACTATTGGTACAATCACATTGCATGTTTCCAGAAGGCTGATTTGAGTATTTGGAAGACTAAAGGTACCTGACTATACCTCCTCAGGACTGAAAATCCTGTAGATGCTCTGTCCATGGCAGAGCTTTTGCCTTCCTAGAGTTCTGACACTAGCAAAAAGTGTGGCCTATTGTTGGGTACAAAAAAAGTATTTTCCTTTAAACAAGAACTAGTTATAAAACTCCCTGGACTAATCTACTGCCATCTGAATATACTTGCATAAAAATAAAAAGGAAATTCAGCATGATTATTGCTCGGCATTTTTACAGAAAGACATTTCACCTTCCTTTCACCTTCTGCTTTAGCTGTAGGAAAAATGATGATTTAAGAAAACAATACTTATTTACTAAACATTATGTACCAAAGGCATACTTTTCCTACCATTACCCATTTACAAGAACTAGGGATGTTCTCACCAAACTTAATTTTTATGTCAGTGTGTACATCCAAAATGCCAAATTAATTTTTTAGAATGCCTCCTTTGCTCACACACCAATAATTCAAATTTTACCTTATAGTAAATGACTTTAGCACAAAGACAAGCATTTTAATTAAGAACATTGATTATCATCAGAGAATAATCATTAGCCATAATTTTGTAAAGACACTACTGCAACAAAAAAAAAAAGGAATTTGAATTGATGTAAGAATCAAAACCATAAAAAATAAAGCAACAGTATGATTATGCTATCTTTCATGTCAATTCTTTAACTAAAAATCAACAATTTTTCATCTTTTAGAAAAGAGGTGTGGTCATCTTGTGAAATGGTCACAGCTGACAAATACGTGTTTCTCAATATAAAGCATCTCACTTCAGGAAGCAGGCTCTTCCTCAATTCCCACAGAAAGGCATAAAAAGGAAAATGCTACATTTGGACTTTGTTTTGACACAGAAAGCTAACTGTAGGGAAACAACACGACACTCATTCAGCCAAAACAAAGCAAAATCCTGACAGCTAGTGACATCTTGCTCAAAATGGTAGTTTCTAGCCTTCAAAACAATTATTTGGTCTTAAGAAATAAACACCTTACTTTTTCTCCTTGCCTTTCTGAATTTGACAGCAGCCAGGTTTATTAAATTCATTCCATATAAATTGTAGTCTATAAAGAGTTGGAGGAGGTAGGGAATATGGGCTTCATGAGGCTGGTAAGATTTGTTCATTATGGCTCCACCTTGTAGAAGCTCACAAACTCTAAAAGACAAATTAGGACATAAATAAAAAATTATTTCAGTACAACAATATTGATATTTGACTTTATCAAAATATAGAATACTTAGACATTTTATATTTTGCCTTAGTTGTATTTTTAACTTAAGAATTGTGTTTCTACAATAACAGATGAACAAAAATTACCTCTGCTAATAATGATACAATATTTGGGTGTTAGTTCCAAAGGAAACTTGAATCCTTCAGCTTTAAACCCACTAAATTCTCTGAAAAAATATCCTAAAATATTCTATTCCTGCAAGTGGTCCAAAAGTCACTACAGGCCATGGGAATCTTTCAACAGCCCAACTGTGGTAGCTGTGTGCCTACACACCAGCAGTAAGTTTGAAAGTCTCTCTAGTTCTTGTTGACATATGTATGATACACATAATGTCCTTCATGGCTTTCAAGCTACATACTGTATACTCAGAAGCAGTATTTTACAACTCTGCAGAAGGACAAGCCCTCTCTTTTAAACAGCTACACATTAAAAAATAACTGCAAGTATTTGGGTAACTATAAACTGATACAATAAGTTTACCTCAAAATAACAGTATACAACAAAGAAAAGCACTAAGCATTTCTAAATGTAACAAACGGGGATTAAAAACACAGTTTTATACAGAAAAAAGAAAGGAATAATTTAAGTGAAGTGACAGTCCTTATTTGGATAGGAGTAAGTCAAACATGAGAAGCTCCAAATTTTGAAACAATTGTCCTGTCACACATTAATACAGAAATTTTAAATCATGCAAAACTTCACTTGCCTAGAAGAAAAATCAGACAATTCTGTCTTACAATCATGTATGGAACCTTTTTAAAAAGAAGTTACTGTATGTAATAGTACACACTCAAGGGATTTCAGTTTATGCTTGGGAAATAATTCCTCTTTATTTATTCCTGAATTTACTGCAGCTGCTTTGACAGTAAGATTGAAATCAACAGCATTTTCATACAACATAACATCACTCTACTGAGAAACAGAGAACCTGTCTAATAACAAAAGCTATTCAGTTTTCCATGTACATCTTAAATTCAGTAATTTTTACTGGAGTTAAAATCTACCAAAATTTACTTCATAATAGATGAAATAAAGCCACATAAAAGATAGCTACATTGTTTTCCTTAAGAGTTACAGGAAAAGTAAGCTAATGCAAATTTGCTTAAGTGTTCACAAATTACAGTAAACACAGAACAAGTAAAGGCAAGTATGTTTTGGTACTGCTTTCCTAACATTCTACTGCTTTAAAAGATTATTGGTGATTTAAAATTAGTAAATTTTAAAGTGTTTTGAAAACCCTGAGACAATAATTTTGGAGCTTTCATTTTGTAAAGGTTTTTTTAAATCTTGTTTCAAACCTGACTTTTTAATTCAAGATACAAGGATATCAGAGAAACTTTGTATTCCACATCCTTACCTTTTTACCATTGCAGGATTGTAAAGATAAATCTTCATAAACTGTCTCTCCTTTTCATGGTAACCATAAAAAGGCCTGGAGAGAAAAAATAAAAGCAATGAGCTATCCAGTTATGCTGTGGCATTTATTCAATGACATTTTACTAGAAGGAATATTAAATAAGCATGTCTATCTACCCAGGTAAAGATGAAGATGTATTTCATTTAGGTCTTCCCCATTAGCCTCTTATGCAAACAAACAAAATACCTGAAACACTCTCATGCTGCTTTGAGGCATTGAAGAGCTGACTTTAAGTAATGACTGTTCTGAAATTAAGGCAAGAGAGGTGAAAAAGAGGCAGGTTCTCCTAATTTCTACCTGTTCTTTTCTCACTTAATCAAGTAAAGATTGTCATCAACAATTTACTCTGCCAAGCTTTCACTTTTGAGATGGACAGCTATGCTACAATTTACACTGTTCTCACAAAAAGAATAACATCAAGGAATTTGGTAGGTTTCACTTCTTTGTTACTATAAAAACATCGGAAAGTTCTGACTGAAAATAAAAACAAGTTATTGCAGCCACTTTACTCACAATATCTGGAAGCCACCAAAACTGGCTGAGAAGAAAAATATTATCCTCCTACACTTAACAATTAGAAAGAATGTATTTCAGAAATACATCAAAAAAGCAAATAAAACATAGTGTTGCACAACACTGAAAATTAGCATTTACACTGTTTTGAAGATAAAAAACTGAATGCATGTACCTTGATTACCTGTGCTCTTCCAGGATACTTTCCTAATATTCACTATGATTTGACTTATTTTTCAGCCTTTGGTTATGCAAGTTTAATAAAAATTAACTAGCAGAATCCTTAAAATGCTAACATTCAATACAGAAAGCTACACCAAATAAAACACAATGGTCATCTGGACAGATTAGTAAATGTATGTTTAGAAGCCTCCACTTCCTGTGCTGCTGTAAGAATCAGACAGATAAACATGACTTGAAAATCTCTGTGGGGGCCATTTTACATGAACAAAAAAAAAAAGAACATCTAGAATCAGCCTCCTGCAAGACATGCCTGGTCTCAGGGAACCTAGAATAATCCAGAGAGGCAGAACATGCTGAATGGAAAGTACTGCTCTAACAGCAGAGACAGAAACNTGACTTGAAAATCTCTGTGGGGGCCATTTTACATGAAGAAAAAAAAAAAAAAAGAACATCTAGAATCAGCCTCCTGCAAGACATGCCTGGTCTCAGGGAACCTAGAATAATCCAGAGAGGCAGAACATGCTGAATGGAAAGTACTGCTCTAACAGCAGAGACAGAAAAAGCTAAGAAGAACAGATTTTGCAAAATTACAGACACTAGGATACAATTTAGGAGAAAATGGTTGTGTCAAGAAGGTTTTTTGGGAAAACCTGTTAACTATGTTAAAGTCAAAGCAACTGAGAAGAGTTATTTAGAAGTTGTACAGCCCTGTATGAAGACATACACGGGTGGGGAATGAAAATGGATTAGCTCTGCAATCACCCAAGTCCGAAGTGCTTCTGTGCAGTACAACTGCAAAAAACCTCTTCAAAACAACCAACCAAAACTCCAGACAGGTCATACTTACATTCCAGATACTAATGATACTTTGAAAACATGTTGAACAGTAGAAGATGGATTGCCTAAAGCCACATTGAGTGCTCTGTCAATGCTGAACGCCACTTGACGAAGGTAGCATTCTGGATGCTGTCCAAAACCATCGTATGGTACATAGAGGTAAGGAAAGATACCATGTAAGTGGAGACAAGTCTTCTGACCTAAAAATAAAAGGTAAATGTTTATTTTCTAATGACTACTTTTTCTAAGTAGTTGTTACATCTGAATTTTTTCATATTACTTTCAGGTTCTGCAGACAGGACAAATTTATGACGCAAGTGCAGGTGTGTTTCAAAGAAAAGGTACTAATGCAGAGCAGTTCTCACACTTGATTCATCGACAAAACCAATGCAGAACAGATGTGGTGATGTGACATACACATGTGTAACAACAGAATTCACTAATTATTTTCTTTATAGTGATAACACAGTATCTCTCTAAGAATAACTTTGCATACTGAGTAAATGTTGGATGCTTAACAGTTTCTCAGCCTTAGTGAAAATTTTTCAGTATCAATCATAAAACCTCTCAGAAATTGAAAACAACATCCAGAGCACTTATGAGACCATTCAGTATTCTAGTTATTAAGACATAAGTTGGGATGTGGAAAAAAACCCAGGCAATTTTCAACTTTTAAAATCCGTAGGTCCCTCTGATTTCTACTGTATATGCAAATCTCTAGACCTCTAACAACGCTCACTTCTCAGCATCAGCTTCCATCAGCCTGCAGTAAGAGCAGAGTGAAAGGACACACCATGAACACCTCTGTGCTAGACCACAGTCTGAGCTTCTCAGTCATACAAGGCAGTACAGTAATACAGACTGGGACCTCCCAAAGCCACTGCATTGCTGGGGGGACTAGTCCCAACTACAATGCATGTCATCTGTTCTGTTCTCACCACAATGCAACAAAGCATGCATTTGCTGGCATCCATTTGCCACCTTTTCACCATTCATGACTTCTCACTGGCCAATGAAAAACTTTCACAGGAAAGCTCTAAGCATGTGTTGCTGATTAACAACCACCACCACAATGCTAGGCAGCACATATTCCTCTGCATTTTGTTTGGATGAACTCCCTGCATGAGGACAGCAAAACTGGCTGTGCTTTCATCACCCAGGAGATGAATGCTACAAAAAGGGAACACAACTTCACTGGTCCACAAGACCAATGAAAAGTCTTCCAAAAGTCCACTCTTTCAAACTGAGGTTATTTGTCAGCTGGTGGAGCTTGCCTGAAGTATTTACACTCAATCATATCCCAGTGGCATCGCAGTGAAGACAGCTTAAGTCCATTAAAGCACAGCAACAACAAGACCTTTAGGCTGAGGACTGCCTGCAAATCTTTTACACCTGTGAAAAATATGCCCAAATAGCTTTTTTTTTGCCTCTTTTTTTAATTGGGGTCAGATGTATTCTTCTTAAAATTATGTTTAGAAGTGAAATAATTGCTCAGAAAAATGATACTACAAGTACATTTTCCAAGGTGAATTTTATTCTTCTTGCAAGTCAACTCCATCAAGTCTCCTCATCAATGCTGAAATACAATCTATATATGCATTCATAATGTTGAGTCATCATCTGTGAATTCTGCCCATATCTTTAAAATATTTCAGGAAAATAAGATTTTTATTTATTAACCATGTTTTTCAAACAATAATACATTAAGAGAAAGGGGAAACTAAAGAAACTAAGAACTACAGATTTGGGGGTTTTTTCAAAGGCAAAATCAAGAACAGTAACAGCTTTATGTGGAAGAAAATGTCTTCATCCCCAAGGTGGAAAAAGTCATATATTAGTAGCATGTGAACTGAGAGGATTGATTTGTGCAGTGGTAGCAAACCATTTATTTTCTATATCAAGTCACCAACAAATCTGAATGTATACTGATGGCTGTACTTAAGGCTGATTTTGAAATACAGGAGTTCCCCATCCAAAGATAATTATCAGAAAATTAATAGTTGTTTAAAGTTCTACAGTTTCTCTATTCAAGCTGGGTTTGTTGGTTTTGGGAAGGATTTGAGTTTGGGATATTTTTCTTATTTTTGTTGCTAAATTGGAAAGGGTGGGTAGTTGTTTTTTTTTGGTGTTTTTTTTTTTTTAAATGTATCCCAGGATTATGTTCAGGGGGACATGCAAACTAGTTCATAAAGTAATTTGTCTGAATGCTCACTGCAGCTTAAAAAAACAAGTGAATAAAGCAACTTACCCTAAGCTAAATTTGATATTGGAATAAGACTGAATTCCTGTATATAAAAATATACATGTCTATCCCCCATGAATTTTATAAATTCAGGTGTTTGCTTCCTAGAGCTTGTGCCAGAATCAGTTCTGCACTTATACTTTTTATTTGCACTACTAGCTATGGACTCCTTTCAAAAGCATGATTTTTTTATATTTAAAAAAATACCTTAGCTTTAGTGGTTGTCCATGTATTCTGAGTTATAGGTATTTTATGACCCCTTAGAACACAAAATTGCAAAGCACCAGAAGAAACAGAATAGTGACACAATCTGAACTTATGGTAGTTAAATTCAGGTTCCTTTCAAGTTAAGCAGCTATTTAACAGTTCTTGCTGAACTGAAAATGTAATTTTATTGTTGAATAAAAAAGTGAACACATACAAAGAAAGTTTCCTTCCATTTCCTTCTGTTCCCTTCCCCTGTATTCCCCTTTATGTGCAAAAAACCCCATGAAAACCACTATGGCTTTTGATTGAGCAGACTCAAATTACCACTTAACTCCAGGGAAATCTTATAGAACACACACCCTGAGCTGTTTTTCATTTTTGATTCTGCCAAGAAAGTAAACAAGTTACTGCTGAGCTAAGATTCCTATTAGGCTAACAGCTGTCAGTTACATGGGTTTACACAGCTACTTACTTTGATCCTTGATAGTATTGATTTATTTATCATGATATTTGGTTATATGGCTATTTTTACTTAAAATCGACATTATTACAAGTCTGACCCTGCTAACTGTTAAGAACAGTCATGCAGTTCCATCATTTAGGTAAAATCATCAAAATGCACCAAATATCATGGTATTGAGTTTGAAGCCCAGACTCCAGTAATAGCAACCAAGGTTTGCACTAACCCTTTAAAAATTCTAGTGGATTCTTTCCAATAGAGCCACAAGGAGAAAAAAGATCTACCCACTGAGGATTTCAGGCTACATAGACCTGCCAATATACATGAATTAAAAACTTGGCTTGGGAAAAGGTTAATGAGTTATTTTGGTTTAAATATTTTAATCCAGCCTCTTCTTGGAGATACAGAGTAACAAATTCGTACCACTAGAAGAGCACTCAGTGTTACAGGGCCCAATTACAATGACCAGATAATGTTATTTTTATATCTGTTCATCAGCTTCTTCACATGTGTGGAAGAATCTGTGCAAGTGGTGCTCAAAGCAGATTCTGCTCTCCACTGAATTTCTGGATACAAAATTGGCCTCTGATGGGGCGACTGAAATGTTTCCATTCTGTGGCCTCTTCATGGACCTAAAAGAACAAGGTCTGTGCTGGCTGAATTATCTGCAGATCAAGTATCCCAGTATGACTCATGGAGACTGCTAACTAAAGTACAGACACCCACAAGTAAAGCTGAGTCTTTATCATGAGTCTTTGTAATGCACTGAATTAAGAGGTAAATGAAGGAACATAAAAATTGCTGCTATAAGATAGAAGAAAGGCAGTACACAAAACCTTGAGATATTATGAGATAGTCAACTAGCAACTGGCCATTTGCTCTGAAAAGAAGACACTGCCAACTAAACATCAATGTGGATTAATAGTCATAATAATAATAAATCAATACTTCAAAAATAATACAAATGCAATATTTTCATACAATATGGAAAGAAAACACATACTTCTAAAAGCAAGTGGCATAAATGTTACTGAAGTATTAAAATACAGCATTTTGCATACTTGACCTATGACAGAGAGATTAAGAAAGTTAATCTGGTATTTTTTTGAAAGATAGTTGCCATATACATTACTATTAGGAGCACACAGCAAACACAATCCTTGAGTTACTCTATAATTTTTAGTATTACAAGAAAATTCTGTAGCAACCCTAAGACAGAGAACTTCAATATTTCCAGAAGAGAACTGAAACCAGGATAATAATGCAATGCAATAACTACTTAGCAAGATACAGGAACCAGTATCTTCTGATCACCAGAATTCTGAGGGATGCAGAATGATCTGGTAGGGATAAAACTGAGATACAGTCTACATAATGGCTACAGAATGGCTGAACCTGGAAGGGACCTCTGAAAGTCATCTTGTCCAGCCCCTTGCCCAAGCTTACAAACACCTAATTTCACAGTACTAGTTAGAGAACCTGAGGATTATTACTCAAGTGTCCTCAGAGAAGTGTTATTACATAATTTGTAAACACTTGATTTAAACTTCTAACAGCTTTCTTCCACCAAGATCAAATTGGACAAATTTCTCTACAAAAGAAAAATGTAAACATTACTAGTAAGGGAACTTATTTTATTTTCCAGTTAAGGAATAAAGTTTGCAAACAAGATAGACAAGGAGCACATGAACATCTGTCTATATATTCTAAGAGAAAACTGAAGTCCATCTGTTCTAGATAGAATTCCACACACATGGCTACCTGCTGGCTCATATTCCATCAAGGGGAGGGCTTCTGCAGATACTGCCTCCATTTATTTCCTCCAGAAGACTTACAATCTCACGGGAGAACTGTCTGAACAAAGCACGTAGATGATCACAGAAGGCACTCAGGTTGGCCAAGAATGATTTACCTTGAGTGAATTCATTCTGGCAACTCTAATTTCCAATAATGAGTAAGAACATGCTCTACAGGTGTAATACAGTTCAACTAACTTTTCATAAATGATAGCCAAAGCTGTGCAGCTCCTATCCTGTAATTCTTAATTTAGGAACTGACTACAGAACCCTCACAAACGGAACTCAATGGAAACATTATGAATAGATGTTTTCTTTAGTATTTAGAAAACAAAAACTAAATCTAAATCGAGATAAATATGACTTCAGAGAACAGCTCAACACTGGTCTACATGCAGACATATTTCGCTGTGATATTTCCGCTACAGAACAAACTGATCTGATAAGAAGCTAAGCAAAGCCATGGGGAACAATGGTGTGGGAGTAAAATAGAGACTACAGCAGCATTTAGAAGCATGGCAAAACCCTGAGATGTTAGGAAATTCGGGCTGGGAATTAATAAAGAGATGCAGAAGATGGAAGACAAATGGCTTTTCATACACTTGCAATCTATTAGAAGTACTTTAAGTACAGTTTTGTAAAATGAAAGGACTAACTAAGCACAGATAAGTATTAGAAGAAGAATGCACACAAACACGTCAAGTATCACTACAGGATGCTGAAAAAAAAACAGTCATAAGGGATTTCTTTCCTTTAACAGCAACAGTAAAGCAAAATAATTAGAAATCAAAAGACATGACACTACCATCTTATTAAAAAAATTGGTGTTTTTAACTAACTGTTGAACCACTTACATTCAAAAACACTTAAAAAATGAACTGTGAATAGTGGCGCCTACAGAGAATTAGAAAACTAACAAACCTGTTGTAAAAACAGTTCTAAAAATGAAAATTTGTAAGTGGAATAATATTAGAAACTAATTTCAAAGTAATTTCTTCAGGCAACAAAAGTTTCTGTGTCTTAGGCAATCTCATCCTTTGTCCAGGAACAGGCTTCAGAGAGCAAAATCAAGTTGTAATAGCAGTACTTCATCTACCCTGCTTGGTAGGTGCAACATGAGCATCTTGTGCACAGTTTAGATGGGGCTTTCAGTGGAAGCCATGCTGCTCACTGGGATGGGCCTTCCACGCCTGTATCACTGAATACCACCAGATCTGAGCTACTGAAAAGGGACAGGTCTCAGTTACTTTCTAGTGCTAACACAGCCTGTGAAACTAGTCACCACTCCTTCCCTCTGACAAACCAAATGAATAACTGACATGGACTGGTAAGTAAGGGCATGCTTTGATGAAGACAAATCCCTTTCCTAATAAAACCTGGGAAGATCCTTCCACCTTAAGACTGTTGCTAAGTCATTCAGAAACGTAAGAGTTCACGTTTTTAATCTCAAAGAGTTCTTCAGTAGTATATTATATTAATGTAACTTCTTCAGTGATTAAATAAAACTTTCAGTCTTTTCCCAGAGTCATGAAACAAGTCAGCTTTTTCACAATGACTGAGAAGAAAGGGAGAACTATACACATTGCAGTCCTGGATATAGAGAATACTGGATGTCAGAGAAGCAAGAATAATGAAATTCGGCCTCGCAGCAGCAAGACATCCCCAAAACATAGTCACAAACGGAGTGCAAAGACCTTATTTCACATATAATGATATTTGTGCCAACATTTTTGGTTTTTCCCTAGGGTGTGAGAAAACACTGATTTCGGTAACACCTGTAAACGATACAAAAAAAAATATTTTTCTTACATTTGTTGGAATCCAAATGGAGCGTTTGGTTACTTATAATTATTTAGCCAGTAACTGTTCCTTGCAACATATAATACCTCTAACTCTTATGAAGACCAAAAAAAAAAAAACCACTAGGAAAATCAGGCCTTTGACTCACAGCAATTAGACTGTTCCTCAGCCTTGATGCAGGGATTCTTAGTGAGGGAGAAGAGCTGGGTTTTCTGTCTGTAATTTAAAATTAGAAACCTCTGTTCAACTAGATGCACATTGGTGTGATACTCAGCTATGCTGGGAAACAAAGGTTGAAGAAAAGCAGATCTCTGGGTAGTATGGAGATTTGAGCAAGAAGTCCACAAGCTTCCTTGAACTTGGTATCTTCCAAAAGACAAATTCCTCTCAGGTTACGGTAACATCAAAATAACATTTCAAACACTGATTTTTATTGACATCTCCAACTGACATCCATGCAATTAATTTGCTCACCGACAGCTTTTACATCAAGCAGAAGTTGTCCTAATCATTTGAAATATTAGGCCTAAGAGACCATGTGGTTCACCAAGTCTTGTCTTTTGCAGTCTAGGCAAGCAATACAATAGTCACACAAAACTGAGGACCATTAGATACCCTGAACCATGAAATATCCAAAGAAGAAATAACCTTTGAGACCTCTCAGGCTAGAATTTACATTGAGAGTTACTGCTGATGGCAAGTATCAATTTCAAGTTCCAAAAGCAAGGCTACTATCTTTGTCTTACTGAGAATTTTTAGGTTGTTTTTTTTTTTTTTTTACACAAAAACAATGAGCAAACCCCAAGAAAAATAGTAAAATACATCAACTCAACGAAGATATTCTGATTATCTCTGTAAAACTACCTCCTCCTGACTGGAATTGATTAGGATGGATCTTTTTTGAATTCCTGCTGAGACATTAGAAAACAATCTCAGAAGTACTACTGATAAGCCTAGCCATTCATAGGATGAAAATGTACATCATCAGAAAGGAACACTATTCCCTACTGTTATCACCAAGCAAAAATAATTGAAATACAACTCAAGAAATTTATTTTTATGCAGTCCAACTAAAACCAGGAAAGTCCAGAGATGCAGAAGATAATTTAAAACTATCTCCAGAAATAATGGAGACCAAAGAAGGTAACTATCTCAAAAAGTAAAGATAAGCTATGTACAAACCATTCTTCAAGCTGATGGCTGTGAGTTATGAGAAACAGCCATAGTATTTTCTTTCTTTCTTAAGACACACAAGGTGAGGTCGGGTACTCACTTATTAAGGACCCATCCATAAAATGAACTCCATACAAAGTATTATTCTTGCTTCCTCTATTGACAGATTACACATGTAAGCAGCTGGACAATATCAGTAACTATTTCTAGAATGAGTGTCAAAAATCACTATGAAGCCAGGTAAAATGAGCTAAAACACACAAAGGAGGCAAATGCAGCTGGCCCTAGCCACAGATTCTAGCTATCATGTTGGGCTCTTGACACTCACAGGCTGGCAGCACAGTCCAAGCTGCTATTCTGGTAAGAAACACAACCACATGAAAGCAACACAGGCAGACTATGTTAGACCACACTGACCAAAGCGTAGCTGAACAGAAAAGAGTATATTTACTAGTCCAGGTAAACTGATGAGGTGTACTTCACCACATCCCGTAAAAGATGAAAAAACAAATCAGCAGTAAAAAGTGGGAGCAGAGCAGTCAAACAGCTTTTGGTTTCCACTTCCCTCCACAATTGTTCCTTAAAAACTGACACTGCCACACACATTCTATCTTACTGCTCTTTCTTGGTGCAAGTAACACAAGTCACATGTAAATGGAGAATGGTGCACTGACAGATATCCAAGGAAAAAGTTTTCGTGGTAACTGAACTTTAACTAATACAGGAGGCTCATCTGCCTACTTAAATACTGTGATGTATGTGCATTGCTCCAGCCACAACTCATCTCTTTGTCCTGTGTCACACAAACCAACTGAAAAATTTTTATTCAACAGGTATTTTCCTGTCAGGTGCAAAGCTAGTTAGAGAAAAAGCACCATAAATTATTGCCAAAAATTATTTGTTACTCTAAGGTGCAGCAAAAAAACCCCTGGCCTTGTCATAAGGTTAAAAGTATTTTCATCAGTATAATCTTTCATAGACACTTTTCAGAAATGTTGACTATAAATTCCTGGACAACACCAAGCTTATGTAATCTCCCCAAAATTACACACCCTGGAGTATACACACTCTCCTGAGTCACATCAGTTTATGTTAACAACTTAATGACATCACATTCCGTTTGTTTTCTCTTGATCCTTCAAGAGCACTAAATAATTCTAGAAATATTTCTTGACATTTTTTGTTTTCTGTTTTCATTAAGATCTCTCACTTGCAGGTAACTGTCACTTCAGCCCACTCCTTGAGCTGACGAAAGCTAGAGGATATGCTCCACAAATACAAGCACTGCTCTTAGGCTACCCATAAGCAAATTTGGTACTCCTTATCACACATACCCTTTTATTCCATTAAAGAAATTCTTAACATCTTTTGCATGTTTTAGGCTTATAATTTTTGGAGAAGCACCAACTTACTAGGAAGTACTTCCTAACTACAGACACCTTCCAAATTTCTTTGTAAACTTTTGAAATAACTTCATGGTATGTGACAGTAATAGTAGGGGACAGAATCTCATGACCCAGGAAATGAACTGTGTTCTTAACAGCTTACTAACTCTGTGTTCCAGGTTTATGTGGCAAGTGCTTGGCAGAGGAGAGGTTGCTGTGGGAAGAGGCCAGAGGCTGCCCTGTGCAGGACACAGCCAGACCCAAGAGACACACTGAAGAGCACAGCTGAGTCCCTCAGCCAAGCTGGGAACACTTCTGGAAGAATATGTTTAAGAAAGGGAACACCAGAATCAGAGGAAACTGAAGGAGGAACATCTCCATGGAACAGCAGATAATCCCTGCAGCCCATGGAGGATGCCACAGTGGAGCACAAGGATATTCCTGAAGGAACTGAAGCCCATGGAGAGCCCACATCAGAGCAGAGGAAAGACATTATGAGGAAGAAGGCAAAGAGACACCATTATGTACCGGCTGCAACCCCTCTGCCATTCTCCATGTGAACTTGCATGGCAGGTGTAGGATATGTGAGAAATAGAGCTGATCCTGAGGGAAGGGGGAGGAAAGGTGTGCTGTTTTGAGTTTGTTTCTCACTACCTGAATCAATTTTAGTTGGCAATAAATCAGCTATTTTTTCCCAAACAGAGTTTGTTTTGCCTGCAGTGGTAATCGGTAAGCAATTTCCCTGTTGTTATCTCAACCTATTGTTTTACTGTCTCTGTTTTTCCTATTTTCTCCCCTGCATTACCAGACTGGGGGTGGTGGGTTGCGCAAGCAAGCAGCTGGATGGGAATTTTGCTGTTGGCCAAGTCTGGCTCAGCACACACCACTTAACAGAAATGATCCTCTGGATGCCAACATCTAAAACATAATAACTATGTCAAACCGTAAAGGTAACGCAGTAAAGCAAATCCTAGTGTTAGCAGACTCCTACCATCTACCTTGTGATCTCTAACTGCACCAGAAAACTTCAGAGGGTGTTACAGCTGCAAATCTATGCTTTAAACTTTTACCCAGAATAGGAGTTTCAGTCTACCTGATTTAACTTAATAAAAACAATATATATAGCCTCAATCACCAAAGTAACAAAGCCTTTCAATGAAACATTAATATATTTAACCATAAACTTGACTAAAATAAAGTAGTCCTATTGCCATAGCTTACATTAAATGATGTAATGGTATAAATATTGTCTGTTTGTTGTGTCAATACATAATTAAACAATGTGGGAGACAGTATTATCCTTTACAACAAACCTACTTAAAAACATATTAGTGAAAGATATGCCTGTTCATGAGTCTTCCAAAAAAGGTTGTGCATGAAGGTGCAGAACATTCAAGACATTTCCATGTGGGGGAGAAATCACAGCAAGCAGACAGAAAGATAAAATGCTCTAAATCCATTGAAGCTTTTTAAGTTGAGATTGCACATAGCTCAAATTCTTATTATGGTTTTTTCCTAAAGATTCTCATGATAGGATCTTTCAAGCAGCTACATAAGAGAAACAATTTTCACCTGGTAACAGCAGCACTTGGTGAACCATGAACCCATCCTCAGCCAAAGTCAATTCTGTAACAAAGTTACAGAGGGAGCAGCTCCACACATGACTTAGAGAAACTGTCTTCTTCAAAACTGGTGGTCTGAATCCTGATTTATCTAACAAAATTGTAAATCTGGAGCAAGTCCAAAGTTTGTATCAGACACATACACAAAAATGTTACCACCCTCTTTTCCTTCAAATGATTTTTAATCTTCACTCCTATGTAGTAGTTGTTCAATAATTATACTTATCATCAACAGATACTCAGGATTAACTTGACAGGTACTGTGCAAGTGCAAATACAACAGTTTTAAACAGTGGAAACAACAGCAACATTAGAAAAAAATTCAGATTTTAGCATTTTTAGTATTTTTAAAAATTATTTTCCTTCACATTAAAGAGCACAGTATACGAAGAAAAAAAATCACACTGCAGTAATGTTTTATTTTATTTTGCCTGTCAGTATACTGACAAATAGCATCCTTGCTTTACAAAAGACATGGCAGGGTAAGAATCTTATAGAAGAAAAAAAAGTCCTTGAAACCAAAAGTAAATGAACCTCTTTTTACACTTTTTCTATGGTATTTTAAAAGAATCCACATTTTAGCCTTTTGCTTTCTCCTGCAAATACAGTCCTCAGGTATCTGCCACACCCTCAGCTGTGGGTAGCAACAAGCAGGGTCTTTACTGACTCGTTTCCAGGTGAATAAAGACCTTAACATCCACTAAAGCATGACTGAAGTCAATAGCAGCTAAATGCAGGCACAGCATTTGTCATTCTTTAAACCGAATCTTTTTATGCTGCCTTTTTTTTATATTTTACAAAATACGTAAATTAATACTCTTTCAGCAATATACCCAATGCTCCCATTTTATTCTACCCATTTTGCAATACTATTAAGTATCTTACTTCTTATTTTAGGCTTTTTTTTTGACATACTACTTTCCTTCCTCACTCTGAATTAGGCATCCACCCCCCCCTTTTCCTCTTCTGTAAAGTCGAGTGTCTTTTGGCAGCACTTGAAGGGTTTCATGGCTATTTGCCTGCTCTAGGCCTTTGTTTCTGCAAAGAATGCCCAGACTTCATAGTATCTTTACCTTAGGCTTGTTACTGTCATTAATTCAGAACATACACATTGTTCTACTTCTTCACGATTAGAACTACAATTTTTTTTTTCTGTTTCAGTGCTATAGCAAAAAAACCCTAAACATCTGAGCACTTTACAGAAAGTATGTATCCAAAGACTGCTTGCCTTGTACAGATTATTTCATGTGGTTGTCTTGTATATACTCAACAACCATCAGAGCGGTTGTAAAGACTGCGTAGGCTGGATGCCTCACTTGCCAAGGCAATGTATTTATAGCAGTATGTGCATCTCATCCAAAAGAAATGTTTTGAACTGTTACTCAGAAGTATCTGTCACAGATGTAGTGTCCAGCACAAATACTCCTGTTTTACTAGGTCATCTCAGTGGCTATTATATTTTAAATTGCTGTATTCTGTGCACAGCACAACTAACTAGTGACTACCTTTCTGCACCGAAAACAAAAGGTCTCCCTCAAAAAAATCAGCCAGCAATCAAATTTTACGCTAATGTCAAAATATGCTGAAGGATTATTTAATCTCTCCACTGCTCTGTTCAGATGTGAATTGTCTCTTATCACTATTCCTCCCTTTCCAAAAATCTATGACAGCAGTGGTACATAGGCAGTGTCACAGAACCACAGAATTAGGTTGGAAAAGACCTCCTAGATCAAGTCCACCCTATGACCAAACACCATCATGTCAACTAAACCATGGCACTGAGTGCCACATCCAGTCTTCCCTTAAACACCTCCAGGGACAGTGACTCCTCCACCACCCTAGACAGCCCACTCCAATGCCCAACCACCCCCCTTCTGTTTGGAAATTTCCTCTGAATGTCCAACCTAAACCTCCTGTGCTGCAGCTTAAGACTATATCCTTTGTGACTGACATACTACACAAGTTTTCAATAAAAAATAGTATTTGAGCAGTAATGAGATTTTTTCCCATGATTTTGTCTAATAGCATTAATAAAGTGTGCATCAATAGCAAAATACAAAGATTCCCTGCCCCTAGGTTCTCAACAGCCCTACTGCTGGTATCCAGTGAGCACAGAAAACAACAAAAAAACAAATAAAACCCTTTAAAAACCACTACCACAACATAACCCAACAAAAAAAAAATGCACTCTGCATGAAGAGGGGGCACAAAAAGATAAACAGATTTAAAAAAAAACCACACAGTGGGAGGTGTTGGTGTTGGGGGAGAACAGGGCAAATCTACTGGAAGAAATCTTACTAAGTGCCAGAACGACGTGCTACTAGTTAAGCCCTTGACTACTCACATATATTATTAAAATGTATTTGTACAACTGATAGTGACTCTCCCACAAAACCTTAGCTATGCACACAGAGTGAAGACCTGGAATCTGCAAGTCAGAACAACATGCTGAATGATTTACTTGCATAATGCATATCTCATTTGTCATAGCAGTTAGAAATTTATGCCGATGAAGCAGACACCAACGCATACAGAAAGGTTCATCATCGAGGCAGATGAATATCCCTGTAGTAAACAGACAGCATTCCCACCTCTCCCTCAGAATTTTTATTGTGATGCTGAGTAGGTCATATGTTAAAAAGGCAGAGGGAGCCTTTATTACACTGAGACAGTTAAAATGGTTTAGAAAACAGCAAAGTAGTTCTATGCTTAATTAAATCATTAAGCACTGTAATGTTACAGAAACTTAAACTATAATAATTACTGTTGAAACCCCACAAAAGCTTGAAAAAAATAAAATTGAGTATTTTCATTTTGTAATCTCAGTTTTTCGTATAAAAGTTACTGTCATTACCACAACTCAGACTCACAGAAAACTTCCAAAAAATTTATAAAAACATCAGTGTTACAAGGAAAAAAACCTTCTCAGAGTGAATGTGTAATTTGGATTGAATATTTGACCAGGGATGACAAAAAAGATTGTGCCTACTCACTGAATAACTGGTTAGAGTCACTAAGCACCTTGTGCTACTTGCTAGGGAAAATGAGAAAATACAGTATTTCACTGCATTATTGAAAATCATCCTAATGTTTCGCACAAAGCAAAATACCTCCAGCATATTTTCACTCTTTTAGTGACTGCAACCTCAGTGTTCTTTTAACAAAGAATTTATATGTAACGCTGGTAAACAGGGACTCCAGAACTCCTACAGCAGATGACGAAAAGCTGAGATTGGAGGGGAACTAGTTAAAATTTGGCAGCTCTGAAGATTGAAGGCATCCTTGTTCATTGCAAGAGGGTTAAACTCAATTACCTTTAAAGGTCTCTTCTAAACCAAACCATTCTATGGTTCACTGAAGGTGAAAAAACAAGTTAAGTTGACCAGTAGGTGCCACTTCATAGACTTTGCTGATCTAGATCAAGATCTAAGGTCATTTGTTCCTTGTCTTAGGTCACAGAAGGACCAAAAGTCTGTATCAAAATTTATGCTGGTATTTCCAAGGCTCTATGAGGCCATATTTCTCATTTCTTGCTTAGGTGTAGCTCATATTTCAGGTTAAACCTCCAATGATTTACTACAATTTGATAAAAAATATAAAGAAGCAAGCCAGTTAACAGAAAGAACCTGAATAATGAAAATGTTTGAGATACATAAAAGGTAAATGTGATTAAGTTGAAAGTATCAATTTAATGAAGTTGAAGGTTGCTGCTAAGTCACAAAATTCCCACAGAAAACTGCAATATATTACCAGGACATATAGAACTGAAAAAAAAATAAATTAATGGTATCATGACACATAGGCTTTGCTATTATAGGAATAATAGTGACATCTATCATACTACTTAACCCTCTCAATCAAAATCAGCCCAGGCCAAAAAGAGCAAACCTGGCCAAAAAACCACCTTTGATTCAGCCACTGCTGTATGCTGTCCTTTGTGGTGAATATATGTGTTCTTGTTTAATTCCAACTCTGTAAGAGTAACAACTGCATGAGTCACCTTGTGGCTGGAATGAATAGTGTACTACATTCCTTATGAACTTTAATCTAAAACCAGTTTTATGACAGTACTGCATGTTCAGCATCTGCACACATCAACTTCAGCAAGCATATCAATAGGTGAAATTATGAGTGGAGTTTGGTTGCAAATAGTACAGCTGAAGTACTGAAGATTTACTTCTTACACCAGTACATGAGAAACTACATTATAAAGGTGCATGGATTCATTTGAATTAGAAGTAAAGTACTTGCTTACTGGTCTTTTTCCCCCCTAAATTTAAATTTCACATTTATTTAAATATGACCTATGAATTACTGTTGAAATATAAGGATGTTTGAAGTTACTACATCTTAAAGTAAATTTTTAAAATATATATATTAAAGCATATTTGAACCTAGTACATATAACTGTTCATTTAGATCTTTGAGTTTTCAGATTACAGTGAACTGAATGGAAAACATTTCCATGTTTAGACACTACCTTCTTCCCCCCATCCATTTTTAACCTTAACAATACTTAGGAAGAAGTGAAATAACACACAGTTTTACAAAACTGGAAACTTAGCTTTTAATTTTTGTCCCTTTATTTCTCTAAGAAAGGTAACAGAAAGAAAAAAAACAAAATACAGCATAAGGAAATAAAAGAAACAATCTCAAAATTTCCTTTGTACTCCATGCATTTCAATACAAAAACATCTTCCAGGTGTTTATACAGAGAGAAATTACATTGAGAGGTCATTCTTTAGAAAAAGCAATTTGGCTGTACAGTAGAGACAAAATTAGATGAAGTCTAGGCTGTCCAGGTCACCTGGTCTTGCTCCTGCTCTCCATTTCTCTTTTGAGACTGAACAAGACTGCGGAAATCTGCACTAGGAACTGAGCTGGAACACCGACCTGGCTAAAAACTCATCCTGCAAAACAATTACCCTTTCAACACATATCAGTTCCCCAGGTTCACCAGAACTGCCCAACATACTGTGCCAGCACACAAAGACACAAAATCACACAGAGCAGTTGTGCACACTTCTTCCTTCATACAGTATATCAAGGTCAGCTAACAGAGAGCATATGCAGCACCCTAAACCAAAACCTAATTGTTAGCTACTTTAAAAGCAAAGGCAAAAAAAAAAAAAAAATCCTGTAACTGCCACATTCCTACAAGTGGGAAGAAAAGATTGGTACACCCATATAGCTTTTACGTTGTACCCCTTCCACAGACAGATAAAAAGCCATTATTTTCTGCAAACACAAGAAAACACCAGTTAACTAATTGCTGTAATGTATTTAAAGCAAACAACATCTCTAAATGTTTCTGACTTCTAATACAAGCTGGACAGACAGTATTTTACAGTATTTTTGGCAAACTAGACTGAGAAGGCAAGTAACTTCCAAACACTAATAAAACAGAAAAGGATTTGTTTTACATTTTCAAGACATAAATCCTATTATTCTTATCACTTGTAAACCACATCACATGACTTGAGTTTCATGTGGAGAAAAAAAATCAGTTAATCTAGAGTGTGAAACAAATTAAGTATTTCTAAAACTAGAGCAATTATACTAATGTTACTCTAACTGTATCAGAGTTAGGACAATGGCTATTGAACGATGAAAGTCCCATTTCTGCCCTTTTTCACATTAAAAAAAAAAAAAGGTGATGGTGGTAGTGTTGGTACAATCAAGAAATGTACTTTGCAGTTATTTGCTGGGCAACATAAATGGGCAGAATGAGAATGAGAGACTAATGTGGAATCAGGTGTTCACACTGTAAGGCTATGGGATCACTATATATCAGAGATCAGTAAAAATCAGTACAGTTTGAAGTGCACCATTTTAAGACAGATTTACTGAATAGCTACTAGTCAGAATACAGCTGTGATTCTCAAACTGATTAAAACAATTAAAGAGAATGAAAACATGACAGTGTCATATAGCAATAAACTGTCTTTCCACCACAAGTTGAAACAATGCCAGTTTTGTTAATTATACTTATAAATAAAGATCTATGAAAACAAATATGCATGAAAGTTCACAAAGAAATTATAGCAGAATAAATTGGCTCAGCTTTGGAGATTCGAACACATCTGCACAAACTTACTGTGTTAGAACTGTGATTTATCAAATCACTTCAAAAAAGTGAAATAAAAGCAGTCTAACCGGAATACATCCAATACAGGATTCAAGACACACCCACCACAATCTGCAGTTAAGCACGCAAAAGAATGCAAATTTACTTCAACATTCAGAAAGAAGTAAGACTACTGTTAAGAAAACTTTTAAGAGTACTGATGATAGAAATCAACACTGTGGGTTGCCATGTGACCAGGTTTACATTTTTGCTCCAGAGAAGTTTGAGGTTAACCAACTAATAATTAACATCTGTACTCAGCTGGAAGATATATAGCTCTAGGGATGTGTATTACAAAACAGGCTGTTTTCTAAAGTACCTTTATTCTAGTTTTAAAAAGTGCTTAAAAGTCCAATTTGTAGCTCATTGCTAATAAAAAAATTGTGCAGACAAGCCCACTGTGTACACTATAAACATGCACAAAGTAACTTTCCTTTTTCTAATGGAACCACATATAATAAGGTACTGTCTAACTTCAAGTGGAGCTAATACAGTCAAAAATATTTTTAAAACATTCCTAGTCCCAAGTAAACTATTTCAGCAAAAAAAAAGAATCACTGCAAAATTAAGCAGACTCAAGACAGCACATGGGTAAAATCACTACTCCTCATTGAGTTACACCATATTCAAACAACATGAGCTGATTTGTTACCTTGCCTGTACTTTAGGGCCCATGAATCCTGTCTATATATGTGAGGCTCTTTATTTGCAGTTTCCTATCTTGACTCATTTCACTATGTGTACTTCAATCCAAAACTTGTATCACATATTTTGCAGTAACATTGACTATATAAAGATGCTTCTGTACTGCTGTTCCCTGAAGAAAGAGGGGAAAAATAAAGTATTTTATTCCCATGTGTCTAATTGTCAGAAGAACATACCTACTAAGAATCAGATGGATCTTTTTTCTTGGTACAGAGACCTGCCTTTTTATTAAAGCATGAGATTCATGCAGTCTAATGAGTTAAGCATCATATTGCTTCAAAAGGGACTAGCAGCAGGTTTGACCCCTTCAATAGGTAATTCATCCTACATTAAGACAGCAGTTTTATAGACACACCTCTCCAGTGTTTCAGGGGCACAAACAGCTACTTCCAGAAACAACTAGAAAGCAAAAACGCTATTCCCTGCAATGTAAATTTAGAAATACATTTCACAAGGGCATGTTATATGCACTCAAATTTGAATAAGTTGGAGGAAATTTCAAGTTATTACCACAAGATGCATTTTCTAAGAAACTTGCAATATTTTCTCCCATGTTCTAAAAGTTTCCTTTCTTTTTACCTGTGTTACACAGGTAAATCACCAGATAAATTAGGTTTCCTCCTATTACCATCCAAGATGAAACTTTTCAACAATACGTAACACAATGCAAAAAAGCACAAAAACCACATAACTGCACACAGAGAATCATGTCTTTGTGGTATTTGGAAAACTATAAATTAAATTATGCGTTTCACTGCCTCTCTTAAACAGAGGAATGGTCAATGGACATCATCTCCTTAAAGTCTTGTCAGGAGCATGTTCAGCTTAAATAATCAAAGCCAGTGATGTTAAATCAGAAACATCAAATGTAACTTACACTGCCAAGAAAATAATACTGATTCTGTGCTACTCAGCTTTATGAGAAATACAGTGCAGAGTGCCTGAGAGTTTGCCACTAAAGAGTATAAAGTCCTCTCAACTAAGCCCACAGCTGCACTTGCCAGAAAGTAGTGATCTTCTGAAAAATACTTTCTTCCTTTCAAGAACTGGGTTTCAACCAGGACAATATTCACTGAAGCTGGAGTGGTTACTCTGTGATGGACGTAAATGACTAATACTGAATTAGGTGAATATTCAGTGAAGGACATCTACTTTCAACAAAAGAAGTCCATTGTCTAGAAGAGACCAAATCATTCAGTGACTGGTGAGGATCCTGAACTAAATGTGATTATGTCAGCAACTCCTTCTACAACAACAATTATCTCTCCATTCCACTTAAAAATTCTCCAGTGATTCATTCTGACTTGTATTTCATCAATACTGGTTGTGCAAAGCACGACTGAGTAAGAAATCTCCAAAGGCATGGAAGCTTCTTTCAGTAGATGGGTCTGACTATTTGGAAATATTTGTTTCCAAAACAATACTGAGCCGTATTGTGCAATGAGTGCTCATGCTCTCAAAAAGACACAAGGGCAATGGCAATGCCACGAAGGTCTCCCAATGCCATAAATCAAATCAATACCAGTGAAATACTTGTATTGCCATAAATAAATCAAACAGTCTAGAAATAAAGATAACTGTTTCAAAGAATATTGTGATGATCAGAACATTTGATGTTGAAGCGCTTAACACTAACAGGAACAAAAATACAATTGCTTTAGAAAAGAACAGCAGAGGCTTTCTATTTCACACAGTACAGAAGCAAATCACATCCGGCCTGATGCTGTGCTCTCCTGAAGCTGCTTTTTACAGTATTACTTTTTATAGGCTAGAAAGAGTTTTGAATAAAAACAGACGGAGCCTACCAAACTACACTTGTATTTACTAAAACAGTGGCTTTATTATGCTGATGCACTTGCCTGATTTTTCAGTAGGTCTAACCAGATCCAGCACTACCTGAAAAGGTGTCTTGAGTGTCGTTTACATCTCTCTGGAGAAGAGTTTCCTCATACAAGGGAAACAAGAAAACAGCATCTGCCTAAATACAATAAGCATCAGAGATGTTTAACAGTAATGGAAAAATAATAAAGTCTAATGATCCTATGAACCCAAACACTCTGCTTTTGCAAATGGCCAAAATGCTACCATACACGGCTTATCCTGTTTGAAAAAGAGAAAGAATCAAGTAGCAAATAAATTTGAGACACATGCCATTTATTTTATAAGGTATGTATTCACGACAGGATTCTCCCTTAGAACCAGAAAGAGCAGATAGGAGGTAGAAGCCACTTGCCCTTTATGCTGTGAGCTACGTGTCAGAGCACTCAGTACTGGCATCCTCTCTTAGGTCACATACAGTTGGAAGAATCCAATCCTGCACATGCTGAATTATTAATCAGATACATTTCTAAGGACAAGCACAAGCTTTTATCAAGCTCAAATTTACTCAAATTATGCATTTAACAGCTGCTTTTGGAAGACAACAAAGGCCTCTGCTCTATGACACTAATCTCCCTCTCACATAGTAAGAAAATGGCAGAGAGACCCTGATTATCCATGGACATGTTTCATGGAAAAATTACATTTAGTTTCAAATTCTGATTCCATTGTGGCAGTGACAGCAGCTGAAGACACTGTAATGGATTGCTCAACTGCTTTGAAAGCACAGGCAAGATGTTTTGCCTGTCATCCCTGAAAGTATGAGCACACGCACAAGTTACAGCAGGCTGAACTAGCACATAAATTTACAGCATATCAGCTGCTCCTGCTATGACAGTTTGCATAGCTGTTACTACAGGGTAAAACTATTTAAGCAGTGTTGCAAAGCTAGCGAGCTCTCTTCATGAGCTCCAAGATAGAGAGAGCACAATCCTAGCCATAGATTTTATCTAAACTCCCAGTATTTGGGGTCAGCTCTTTACACACAGCTCACATCTGCAAAGGCCAGTGAACTCTGAAGTAACAAAAGGAGCCTAATGGGGAGCTGGAACTCAAATTTTTCTACTTCAGACATCCTTAGTTAATACTCCACATTGCTGAGAACTGAACTACTAGTAGTATTTCCCAACCAGAAGCAACTCTGCCCTGATACAGCACTGAATCATATTGATGCAGTGGACTGATTTAATGTTCTTTTTTTTTAAGTTACAGAGAAAGACTTCTTCAATCTGCCTGTATTCCAGGACACTACAGACCTGGTTGTCCAGTGGCTTACAAGACAAAACCAGCCATTCTAGAAAGAGCTATATCTATCTTTAGGAGAAGATGTGGCTTTCACTTTCTTCTAACAGGCAGCTCAGAAGTCTTGAAATTCCTCTCTCTAGAATTCTTCATTGCTTATGTGTTTGTTCGAATTTGACTAGCCTGAATTTCAGGTATTTTTCCCCTGTGGTTTTCTTTCTAAGCTAGAACTCATCACTTCTTCACAAGCTCCTGATACAGTGTACTAAGAGTTTATCTTAATATCCTCTAGAGGGGGAAAAAAAAAATGTTTTGAGCATTCTTCTAAGCCTCCTATATTTTTCCTACATAATTTAAAATGCTTTGGCACAGAGTCCCACTGTTTAGCACATCTGTTTCACAAATGCTACCTTCAACCTCTGGTATTCTGTTGTAACCAAAAATGACATTAGCCCTTCCAGCATCATACCAATATTCATTTCAGTCACTTGTCTGCAATGACCTGAAATTCTTTTCACAGTCCATGTTTTCCATACCATGGACTTTGTTTACATTCTTTGTTGTCACATACAACACTTCACTTTGTCTGAACACTTAAACTCTACCAAGTGATCCACATAACTATGTATGATTGCTACTATTCTTTGTCTTTCTTGAATCCTATGAGCATTACATGTTACTTATACAAACTAATTGCATGGTCAACTTGCACTAAAATATTTCATTACGGTAAGTATTATAATCAGTAGCTTCTCACATGAAATATTCATCCTCCTTAAAGGCATGAAACCTCCAAAGTTACTGAACTTTTCTGAAGATCAAGCTCCAGCTCTTACTCTCCAACCACATATATTTCAAAACAAATGAAAGCAAATGGTATCAGGTGATAGTTATCAGAAAACTTTTACCTTGAATTTTACACTGTACTGAGAATTGGAACAAAAGTTCTCAAGCAGCTCTCCTGTGTCCTCTACTCTCAATAAATTACTTTAATAGTTTTACTACAGTTAGAAGGGATATTGTTTAACAGGCCAGAAAGAGCCAGTATGCTTGTACTTCATGGCATACAGCTAAGGATCAATAAATTAAACAAGCAGTACAAGAATAAAAACGTAAAAACGTATCAATAAGAATACCAAAGAAAAGTGCAAAGATATGCAAGAGTACGTTTACCATAGAAATCAAAGCCGGTCCAACTGAAAACAAGATACATTGTATATTAAAAGCCTAGTAACATTTCTAACTACATACATTTTATCTATCTATCTATCTATATATACATCCTAATAAGAGCCCTGTGGGTGTGCTCATTCAAATAAGAAGCACGCTGTTTGAAATGTGTGCATTCTAAAATTTTACTTGTGAGACTAAAAAAAGCTATATCAAACTCAAATTTACTTACTTACTTCCTTTTTTCCTCCTTTTCACTTGTGTTGCACTATTCCCAGTTTAATTTTACTCATTTTGACCACCAAAGCGGACAATTTAAATCTTCTGAAGAGATACTCTGCATGCTAAACAAGCTGTTAAATGCCAACAGTCAAATGCAACCTTATCTGAACTATGCAAATTTTACTCAAGTGTTGGCTGTTTGCCTTTGTTCCATGATAGAAGATTTAATCACTTACTCACTTAATACAGCTGTCTCTTCAGAAACTCAGTTCTTAGAAGTCTGTAATGCTTCACCATGAGCAACTAGAGCACATCTCTGTTAGCTGTACTGAGCTTCTCCCTTATATTACCTGGATGAAATAATGATCCTTTATCCAAATAGGTAACTATTACACTTCCATTTTTAGAGAATCACAAATTATATGTCAGAGTGGGGTGGTTTGACGACATTAGAAGAAAACCAAACCACAGAAATGGTAAAGTAAGTGACCTAAAATGACAAAGTTTTTCTAAATACATCTTGTAACAGAGACCATCTCTCTCAAGTAGGTGCAGAACAAATATCTTAAGTTTTATGAAACTGATATATATATATATGTATAGGTGATATTCCTTCAGAACTGAGAAAGAGCCCTATTAATAAATACCACATAAAAATTACTTACTTATTCTTACTTTTAATTGAAGACAATAGAATAAGAGAAAATATTTCAACAAGATGAAGAAAATCTGAAATACAAACTAGTTCAATAAACCCATTTTAAATGCAGGTATATTAAATGCAATCCTTCTGTCATATAACAGATTGGCAGAACAGCTGAGGTGGAAAGGCACCCTGGACACCATCTAGTCCAACCTCCCTGATCAAAGCAGAGTCATCTAAAGCAGGTGGTCTATGGCAATGTCTAGTACTTTAGTCAAGGGGTTTTTTCCTCCATTTGACTCCAACTTCTACACAAACGTATTTTAACAAATGTTTAAGCCATCCAATCACCACAGTTAGCCTTAAACCAAGCAAAAAATGAAACAAAAGAAAAAGCAGTGGGGTAGCTTTTCTTCAAATTATCGTGTGTATGACACATTCTGATTTGACATTAATTATACTGGCATGTCTAAATTTTTACAAAACTTGTTTCAGAAAAGAGATTATAAATTTGAAAGTTTTCTGCTTTTCATTTTAATATCCACATATGTATGCTCTGTTACTCATTTATTGACTATCAGCCTGTCTAGGCTCTACATTTTTCAGTAGAATGCAAGTAACATTCACTTGCATTTTCAGAATGCATGTAAATATGGTATTACTTTCTACAGCTCAATGAACAAACAAACAGTAAAGCACTCTGACATTCCGGACCACAGCTACTGGCACTCAGATTGGCACCGTTTTAAGAGCTATTGTCAGGCTCTCTGACAGCTCAAGCACACATTAGATTGACTTAGTTTTGGTGTTGAATGTTTCATTGGAACTACAGCTACAGAACTGGTTCTCATTTGAAAACAAAGTTAAAATGACAAATCACAAAACAAGGGTTCCCATGAGGCTTTCTTTTATGTCCCCTGGAATTGCTGCGATTATTCTTAGAAGTCTGACTTTGCAAAAAGATTCTGCTTAAATTGAAGATGGCAAGGAACATTATGTATTATTAATAAACTCTAAACAAAGTTGCACTGACAGAACTTTTTTGATTCAGGTTTTGAAAATTTATGTCTACTGATTACCATGTTCAGAAGAAGGTATCAAATACCTATACAAGTCTAATATAAAAATTACACATCTTACTATATTAAGCCTTTGAGTTGAATGGACCATTGAAACCAACAGGAATGCTTAAAGAACACAAAGAACTTGCATTTCCAATACACTGAGGAAATCAGAAAATCATCATCACTATCCAGTTGCATCAAAGTAAATCCTCAGTTCTGATCTGTAATATGCTTAAAAGCTGCATATTTTAGTAATAGGATGGAGGCCATCTACATTTAAGACACCCAGAGGACTTAATTAAGCTCCTTAGTAGAACCTGGTAACTGGAATAGCAACATTCAAATCAAATAAAGATATCTCACTGCATTAATGAAAGGTCCACATAGACTAAGGGTTTTCATATAAAAGCGGGGCCAGTACACATATGAAAAAAAACCCAAAATAACAAAAAGCATCCTGGAGAGTTTAAGATTAAATGTTAGCTAAAGGAGGTAGCAATGTGGACAGGACAGAACTCTCAGGACACTGTACACTTAGTAAGTAAACAGGATAAAGTCTCCTTACCACAACTAACAGACAAAACTTGCAAATAACAATACATATTAATTATGAATGGTAGTTTATTGTGTTTTTAATATAATTTTTGATGAAACTATTAAACCTTTGAAATCAGTTTATTCCATACTAGTTGGTTTTCTGTAGTGGATTCATTGCTTTTTACCCAAGAGCTTACAGAAACAAGCATTTATTATTAGGTCTTTATTTCAGCTGGTGGCAGAATACACATATGGTAACCTTCTCAAACCATTGTTTCCTCATGCTACAACTACTGCAACACTAGAAGTTAGCCATAAAAAATACCCAAAGAGAACTAGAAGCTACTGAACATACTTTTCTTTTTATTGTCAGAGAAGCAATAGTATTCATCTCATCGAAAACAGCTTTTGCTTTATTCACATGTGTTCAGATGCACCTAGGAGGTGTTTGTAAAACACCAGTCAGTGACTCTGCATCTTCACTACTCTTTGTTCAGCCATGTACTTCATGTTCTACTTTTCATGCTGAGATTCTCTAAGACCGTTTACCAGCACATACTGTCAGCTTACATGCCCCTTGAGAACAGCTGCAGCCAGATGACTGGAGGACTACAAGCCCCGAAAATAATTTGAGCTACATAGTCACAACAAGCTTGAGTAAGAAATGTGCTTGAATTCCAATCTGTGATTCTTCCTAAAATCAGTAAGCTTGACCAAATCTGAAAACACAGGTAGGTTGTTCAAGTAAACTATATAATACACTTTTGGAGAAGAACCAAAGAAGAACTACTGCTAATTGCTTAGCGAAGACACACCTTAAATGAGCACTTGAGAGTCTTCCTCAGAAGCAATTAGTTACATTTCCAGTATTTGAAAAGAAAGACCATGTTCCTGAAGCCATGCAACAACTTCACACTAATGATCTTGTATCAGGAGTCAGATGAAAAAGTTTATTAGCTCTGAAGTAAGTTTACAAGTTCAGAAGTACACTGAGGAATCACAGCTCCAGGACTTTTTGTCCCTGAGGTCTGTTGGGCAGTTATTGCTGCAGTTAACCCACAGTCTGTAAAGATTACTGATTAGTAAAGGGTTTTAGGGTGTTGAAATACAAAGCTACCATCATCTCTTGCTCCTTTAAAAAATAAGTAAAACTCTTCTCAGGATGTAGAGTTTTGTGAATCAATGAGCACTACTTTACTAGAGGACCCAGTTCAAATCTAGAAAAATCTCTTGAGAACATCAGTACCATGGAACAGAAATTTTCCCATTCTCATGTTTCAGATTTGAAATTACGTGCATTTTATTTCCAGTACTAATAGTTTCACTTCTATTCTGGACAATGATATTTATTTCACTGTCTCAGCTCCTGGTCCTTTTGAGAGAAAGGTTGAACTCAATCCCTTGAACAATAATGAAGTTATTAATAATGAATTTAAGAAACAACTGACACACTTGAACTCGCTCAGGCATGCAAAACAGAAGAACCTGGAAGTACTGATAGCAAAGTTCAGGACAATAAAGAAAAGAACACATTTCCTTATTTGCAATTAAACCAAAAGGTGGAAACAGGACAATGTAGATTCAAATTACTCAGGTTAGATTACGAGTGCAGCACTGTGCCTGTTTATAAATTAGGACTTTACTTCTACTTATATTTTTATAGATATTAGAAGCATTTTCCAAAGCCTCACAGAAACTGACAGAAAAACCAAAATCTGAACTCTAGCACCGTAGCCATGAGACTGCTCTTACTTCTCCAGTGGGCATTCAAACAACTGGAAAAAATGGACCATAATCAGAATGAAAAATCTGTGCTTAAAAAGTATTTTATACAGTTGGGACCAACACTTTGCTGATTATTTGGAATCCAAGTCAATTAACTTGAATGTACTTATTTTACTTTTGATATGAAGTGAACCAACAGCAAAGCACAGAATCAGCAGAACTTCTTGCACAGGTGACTGCCACATCATGGTATTAACAGTTGTGGCTGTGGACTGGGAAAACAACCTGAAATCCTCCTGTTGAGAGAAAATAATAAGTCCTGTGCAAGCTTTAGGAGAAGCTGACTATTAAAACTTCCACAGCTCTAGCCTTTTCAGAGCTAAAAAATTTCCTCTCGAAAAAGCAGAAAAGAATTGCCATCCAAACCACCAGAAGACCTTGAAATACAAAAACACAGGTAAAGTTATTTATTTTCTGTCTTGGCTTTGGCCAGAACAATAATTCACTGCTGTCACTGGGGTGTTTCTTCACTGTCTTCTTCTAAAATCAACGTTCAAAACCTTTTAATTATATGTAGTATAAACAGATTTTCATTTCTTCAGGAAAAAGAACTTTAAGAGAAAAAAATCCCCTATGTTTCCAACTCTTTGATGACAAAGGCAGTCTTCCAAATAAACATCATTTAAACCCTATGCCTGTAGAAAAATTGTTCCTCTGCCTTTACTGTTGCTATTCATAGTTCTCTAAGCAGCTACTAGTCCTGACCAGATGACTGTAACAAATTCAAACACTTCTGGCAGAGGCATGTTTATTATTTTCCAATATGACTGCCTGCCAAGTTCCCCTGTCCAGGATTTTTTTTTTTTTTTAATAAAGGAACTATGTGAGTCAAACTATGTCAGGGACTATCCTTCAAGCAATTCTTTCAGGAAGTGGAAGTGCACTATCATATATGCAGACCTGAATATGGTTCAAAAAGATTAGGAGACACAGCAGAGTCAAAACTTCAATTTTTCAGAGAACAAAATGCTACGCTGTGAGTCTTGAAAATCACTTATCAACACAGAATACTCAAAATCTTTCTTAGCATATGATAAAAATGTATAAACTTTAATGAAATGGGTCTTCTCTAATTCCCCTCAAAATGTAATCTTTTAATAAAACCTTCTGTTAGTGACTTTCAATATATATATATTCTACAATGTCTTGTGTCCAGTTTGCTCATTAGGTTGCTGTACAAATCTGCACACAATACTATGGCACAAAGGCACATATCTTATGAGGAATTCTTAGGAGCACTAGTGCGTATCATTACCTTTAATGATGGTCTTGTGATTAAAATACCTAGTGGCTTGAAAAGGAGGACGAATCCCATTTCAAATCTACCATGACCTTGTACAAAAGCCATTGAATCCCTCGGTCTTGATTCTACATCAGTATAACCAAATTAATAATTGATTAAATATTTTAAAGCACAAAGTCATTCACTAACCACACACATGGCATTCAGCGAAAAAAGCAGTCACACAATTTATGGATGTGATAAACACTCAAAACCCACTCTTTGCAGGAGACGAATTAAAGGAAAGAAAAGTCAAATGTCTTTGCAAAGATTCTGCACATTACTCTCAGATTTCAATCAGCATAATCCTGCAAGGCCAACTTGAAGGAAATATTATCTTGCAAGACTTTAATCCACTTGAAAATAACTTTAATATGTAAATGTACAAAGTAATGACCAAATAACAGTGATACTACTTAAATGGGCAGTGGTCTGATATGGTAAGTATTTTGATTTATCTTGCTATTATCAGGTTTTGAAGTCTTGATGGATAAAATTCTGTTTAGGATGTGAACTGGGGAGCTGTGGGGAAGACAAAAACCCTAAGATATGACTGCATGAAAAAGAGCGATCACTTCAGAATTATGGCCAAAAAGAACTAAAAACTGAACCTCACACACAAACTGCAAATGAGACTGAGGGTTCTCCTTATTCTCTCCTACAAATAAGTAACTACCTTTGACAATTATGCATTAAAAAACCCCACAGGACTCCAATTACTGGTTCTAAATAAAAACATCTGCAGCACATTTCAATTTAAAAAAAACCAAACAAAACAAAATAAAAAACTGTAAGAATGGAATTCCTAGAGATAGCCAGAAATATATTCATTTTATAGGAACTGTGGTTCTTTTATACTACTGAAAAATCAAGTCTTGATGTTAAATAATTGTATCAACCAGATCATCTAGTGACAAATTTCCTTGCACCCAACTGATGAATTGTGGATTGAAATTTTGATGTCCCACTATTAGGAAACTGTCTTAAAACAAAGAAAGCTCTAACACTTGGTTTCTTACAACAATGGCGCGTTAACAAAAAGTCTGCAAATGTGACATTTTGGACACATTGATTCTGTTATTGTGTTAAATAGATGGAGATCAAGAACTCCATTAACAAACAATTACAGAACATAAATATTTGTCTCCCTACTGAAAAAGGTGCAAGCCATTTCTAAATAGATATTAATTATAATCATCATAATCTACTGCATTTCTTTTTTTTCTCCTTTCACTTAATGGAAATTATGAGTCTTAATTCAAAATTTCTTTTGTTTCACTTTATTTCTTTGGAAAAGATCACTCCATTTTCATCACATTCTTTACGAATAGTAGAAAACATCTGTTTGCCTTTTTTTTTTTAAACACATTTTTTAACTGCTTGAGCAAATTCTAATACAAAACTATAACGATGCCAACCATCACTATCCTTCTTTGGAGTAAAACCTTTTGTCTATGAATGGGCTTATGCAGAAATACCACTAAATCTCATGAGAGGTGATCTGTAAAAGCCTTTTTAAAACTAAACACTTCAACATACAGCTTGGCAATGAGAGAAAATGATGTCCAGTTGCAGTTGAGCTTATTTTAAAATGTGACTGAAATTCCTGAATAGCAAAAGAGCTTCTAATTCCACTGTGAAACTACAAAAATGGTCAAAGAGCAACAGTTCACCACAGATGTGACCTGCCCTTCATGACTTCAGAACTAAACTTGAACTAACTTATAAAAGCAGAAATTACCTCAGGCCAGATTTACTTCTGAGTCAGGGATGAGCATATACAGAAGCTATTTGCCAGAAAAACAAATAATTCATGCAGTTGGCACCTTGTCCTTTCACATGGCTAGCCCCCAGTGTCAACTTGGAGATTTCCTTGTTCTAAATGCCAGCAGCTACTACAACATAGGTTGATTTAAAAAAATCCACTGTACTCCTTGGTACTTTTTTAATATATTACACAGAATTGAAAGGATACAAGAACGACAGAAAAAACCAAAACAAACTCACTTTACTTTAAAAAGTAGCTGATTAGCACTCAAATAGTAATAACAACTAGGACTTGGTTGTTTATTCCTTGGCTGGAACGCTGGAAAGGATTTCTGGAATTGCAATTAAGGTTCAATTCACTACAATTATGAAAAGCACAACATGCCTTCCCTTTCACCAGTACTCTAGGTTTCATAGACAGAAGTAACAAAGTGACACTGAGAGATTCTGGGTGGCACCAGGAAGAATAATATTTAAGAATATTTAGAAAACCAACACACACAAAAAAAAGAACTGCCATCACCCCCACAGAAGTTTGCTAGAAGTAATTTCTTTTGTACCGATGACACTATCATCCTTAATTACAAATTTCATGCTTGAACTGATTTTTAAACAATATTTTCCCAAACATTTGAATTTTCCATAAAAAAACTCATACTACCAAATGAAACACACTTCAAAGTATAATGACATGGGACTGACATCGTATCCAATCGCTCTGGTACTGACACAAAGATTTAGTGGACAGATTTCCCTATCACATATTCCTTCTCTACTCTTCTGACACCTTGAAGAAAATGAAGGACATCAATACAACAGCTGAAGAATTTTCCAAATATTACTTAAATGCAAAAAAAAAAAAAACAAGAAAAAAGAAAGAAAGAGTGATAAATTAGTCATATCTAATTTAAACATACAAAATTTTGTTCAAAACTCTATCATAACATTTGTTACTGCTATACCAAAAAGACTATGGTTCTGAGTATGCACTTAAATACAATTTAGAGAGAGAGATACTGAAGATTTACAGTTCACAAATAGAGATATTGAAGAATTAGAATTATATTCAGAACAGCAGAATATATCTCATTTCATTACTTCTAGTTAAATTAAGGAATGGCTGGTATCTCTAACAGATCATTTCACATTTGAAGAAATTAAGAAGCCATTTTAGTATATTTAGATTGAAAAAAGTTGCGATTCCTTCATGAATGCAGATGGAATGGACTTCTAACTCCCCAAGATCTATTTTTTTCCTCTTTCTTCATCTATTTCTCCTCCTGTAATCCTCACAGGAATATGGCACCTCTAGTACTAGAAGTATCCTGTTGTACTGTTCTGATGAACCCAAACAGCACACTTCTGCAAAGCTGCAGTGTGTGCAGTAATTCAGAACACAGCCAGCAGAAAATCATCTGCCTTTCTCAGTTACTCATTACAGCATCAATATGCAGCTCACAAAACAGTCTGAAGCTGTAAGTTATTTTCAGCCCTAGAACAGCTGAAACCTCAATTATGCTGTGCTAACAATGAACCCAATTACTTGAGGACAACAGATTGAGTCTACCTCCATTTAAAAAAAAAACAAAAACACCCCACCAAAAGCCTCCTCAGCTCAACAAATATATTGAATGAGTCCTTTCCTCTCTCTTGCATCTTCCCTGGAATTCTAAGTGATTTCCTAGGGTAAAAGCACTAATGAATAACCCCACCCGACCAGTTACTTGTCACAACACAAGCAAAATAAAATCAGAAGGCTTCAGAAAACAACATTTATGCAACGTGATGGTTACTGTATCAAATTCTTGGACCAAGAAACTCTTGCTCAGTATAGCACACCATAAAACATTCTAAATCATTAACTAAATATAGGACAAAGAAAATGCAAACCACTGGATTGGAAACTCATCAAGTTACCTGATGCAGAGATTCAATCGTATGATCAAGTTTTAAGTTTCAACTGATGGTTTCCACAAAGCAGCTGTAACAACAGACAAGTTTTGTACTCTTTTAAACATTGCATGTGCTTCTCCTGACCCTTGTATACCAAATTATGTATCTTCCGACAATAAAAGCACTACTATGCAATCTTAAGTCACCAGGTTTTCTCCTAAATCAATTCCTTACTCAAGTTTCTCTGGCCATCTCCACTCTGATCTGTACTTTTCCCACTGCCATTTTATCTCCACAACCTTTCTGCCAAATGCATAAGCTTCAGCCTCTCACTATTACATGTTCTGCTGTCAAAATACCTAATCCCTAGTCATTAGGGTACTACAAGTAAAAATGCAGTCACTCATCCTTTAAAAAGTAAAATTGAAACATTCACTGTAATTTAATGGCTTACTGTGAGTCAGATGGCTACAGAAGCCAAACTACTTGGAAACATAAAAAACTGCATTGGTAGTGGTTTCCATAAGGGAACAACACTCTGAAAAAGCCAAAGACTAACCTGGAAAGAACAAGATATTGCTATGGTTTTCTTACAATAAATCAAGCTTACACAACATAAGTAAGATTTTTATGGAAGTAACTGAGTAACACAACAAACAAACAAACAGGCTACAAGAAGCCCACTGGCACTAAAGAAAAGATGATCAGGTAGAAGAAATGTGTTGTTTTGCACAGCACTTGTGTTTTGTTCTGTTTTTGAAACCTGCCACACATGCACCTAGCATTATGCAGGCCCACCCATCTTAGCCAGCCAGCAAGAGATGCATTTTCTTGTGCACCCATCACTGTAGAGTCTGGCTTGAAGTCTGGCTGGTTTTAGTTTATTTCTATTGATACACTGGCAAGATGAACACCAGATATTTGTTTTATTTACATTTTCACATCTCTTAACCTAAAAATAATACAAATTGTCATGAAAGTAGGCAATACAAAAGGTGTTTACAAAGTGTACGGCGCTGAGAATACTGCAGTTTTTCCACTATGTTCTACAACTCCTGGAAAATTCTCAAGTCAGGGGACTCTGTTTTTCTCTCTTCTCCCATTGCACAGAGCAATAAACCTCATGCAACATCTCGTGTACCTCCAGCCACAAGTCCAGAGAGAAATTTCAGGGGATGAGTCAGCCCCATGAGCCAAAGCAAGTAAATCCAAAAGGGAGCAGCCTTAGATAACTTGTCCCTGTTATTGCAACTCCAACATCAATATTTTCCAGTCCTGGCTCTCAGCACTCTCCTTCCTCCAACCTCCCCCACTCCCCAGCTCACCTCACATGCTCTACATATTCCTTTCTGATCCCAGTCTTCCTTTCAACACGTCCTACCCTTCCCCTGTTTTTCCATTCAGGAAATCCCTCCTACAAAATTCCACTTCAAAATAATGACTAACAATATTGCCATGCCATCTGTTTTTGTAACATATCACTCTTTCCACACCTTTTAATGCTCCATTTATACAGAACATAACTTTTTTGGAGTGAGGACTACCCCACTATTATCTGCACACTGCCTAAAACAACTGGTTTTGATTCTTAAATCTTTCATCTTTAATATAGCAGTGGTTAAAAATGACTATTTATTTCCTTGATTAGATTTCCAACTGCTGGCATAAGAACACAAATTCACCAAAACCTGACATGCTGGCACAATCTGTAAATGCTTAGCAGTCCTATATTCTGTTCCTCCCATCTATCTGAAAGTGTTTTGATGGGGTTTTTCTGGGGTTTTTTTGGCTTTTCTTGTTGTGGATTTTTTGGGGCTTTTTAATGCATCAGGTTGAAATCAGGTAGTACAGTACAGTAATCTGTACTGTAAAGATACTAAATTAATCTCTGCATGTGAGTTGCAGGTTTACAAATGCACATGGCAATGCACAATTCCTCAAGAATGGTACATCAAAAAAAATCATTGCCAACAAAAAAACACTACCCAAAAAACCATAAAAACCAGAAGAAAGAATGACCTGAATTACCATAGCATGAATGTACTACATGTCACTCTACTGAAGTAAGAAAAACATGAGACAATTTAAAACTGTATTTCCTATACAGAACACCTTTTTAGTCACATGATAACTTATATTCAGTTATTTTACAAAATTCTCATGTTTTCCGTCAGGTAAAACACACCACCAAAACCCAGAAAATCCAGATCCAGGATTTATTACTTTTACACAGTCATAACATACCCAAGATATCTATACAGAAGTTTTATAAATGTCACAAAACAAACCTTGCTGTAATCAAAACTGAGATGCAGTGCTTGTATTTCACCTCAGAGGATGGCATGTTAAGAAAAGGAAGAGGCAACAACAAGATACACACTGGAGATCTCTAAAACAGACTTGACTCTTATGCAGCAGGGAGAGCAATGAAACTTAAAGTGTGGAGAAGCAGCCTTGCAATAATGGATCACATAGGCCAGTCATTTGTGGTGTACTTCAGAGGTCAAAACTCAGGCCAATGTTGTCTAACATCTTCATTAAGGAGCTAGACCCAGAACAGGTGCACCTCAGCAAGTCTGCAGATGATAAAATCTGGAGGAGTGCCTTATAGAGCAGAGGGTCGTGCTGATATTCATTATAGGCTGAAGAAATAGGAAGAAGAACTTCATGGAGCCCCACAAGGAGAAATGAAAAGTCTTAACCTGGGGAAGGAGGAGTAACTCCATACATCACCAGGGGATGGAGGCAGACTGTCTGGAAAGCAGCTCTGATGGAAAGGAGCCGGGGGTCCTGAATGTAAACGAGCAGCCACAAAGAAGGCCAAGAGTGTCCTGAGCACCATCAGGAAGAATAACACCAGCAGGTCGAGGGGCATGCTGCTTCTCCTCTACTCAGCACTGGTGAGATGCATCCTGGAGTGCTAGCTTCAGCACTAGACACAGACATGGGTTTTCCAACACTAGACATGGACATACTGGAGTCAGACCATAAAGATAATTAAGGGCTGGGGACACTGGACATACAAGGGAAGGCTGAGTAAACCAGATTTTGTAGCTCAGGAAGAGAAGGTGGGAAGGATCTTATTGATGTGTACAAACACCGGATGGGAAGCACTGAAGAAGAGTGAGTCTGACTCCTCAGTGGCACCCAATGAATGGGCAAGAGGCAACAAGCACAAACTGAAACTTAAAAATAAAGAAACACAAGAAACTTAAAGTCTGATGGTCTTCTTTATTTGTTTGGTTTGGCGAGTTGTGAGTGTGGTCAAACACTAAGTTACTTAGACAGATTGAGGCATTTTCATCCTTGGAACTGGTCTAGATAGTCCCGCTTTGCGCATGGTGCTTGGACTAACTAGATGATCTCTAGAGATGTCCCTTCCAACATGAACATTAATCTGAGGGTGAAAACACACTTCTACTGTAAGAAATAGATAAACAGAATAACCCACGGCAGAACTGGGTTGTTTTGACTGCTACTATTTTGGTCTAACAGTAAAGATGGCTAAGTGTCACTTCCACAAAGCTAATTCAAACAGCTCAAACATTAAAATATTTGATACCATAGGTTCATTTTACCTCAGCATAAGAATCTGCCTGTAATCTCTTCTGATTTCCTACAGACAGCAAAACAGGTTTCACTGCTTACAAATGTGAATCCCACAAATCAACTTGCTTAATGGTCAATGGACAGACATCCAAAAAAATAAAGAATGACTCATCAAGCATTCTGTAACATTTTAGTTAGCTTAAATATGCAACTTTTCAAAAGAAAATACAGAAGTTTCTATATCAAGAACTCCAGAAACATAGCCTCTTCATCTGGTTAATAAGTGTAATAGGGGTGGCAGAAATTAAAGTTTGTTCATCATTGATCTGAAGGCAGTACCTGCCAACATGAGGGCTAAATCAGTTTCCAATTCCCACAGTTTAGTAAGATCTCTGCTATGCAGAAACTCACCTAAACAGTTTCAAGCACAAAATGAAAGACTCATTATACATCTCATTATACAAAACTTGAAAAACTTCTATTGTAAACCTCCCCTGAGGTGTAATGTCAGGTATTATGGATTAGGTGCAACATTCCACAGCCCCTTCGATATTCACACTGAGTATACGGCATGTTGATACTGCACTTAAAATAGGACATACAGCTTTTCTGTAGTAAACACTGGTTTAGTCAGCAAACAGCACAGAGGCACAACCTGAATGTAAATAAGCAGGGCTGCTCCTACTTTTTCTCTAATTTTTTAGGAAAAGAACATGTCACTAAGAGACAAGCACAGCTTAGTAATGGTCTCTGTACTGAATATTCTCTCTTTCTTCTTCTTCTTTCCAAATCTTAATCAGTTTTCACCAATAACAGCAAAACCTTCCAGTAACTTTCACAGCTGTAGGGCAATCAGCTTAAAGACAGCTAGCTATCTGGCAACCTTTCCACACCATTTGAATGCAATTCTGTGCTTACCTGGATACACAAACAGGCTGTACAGAGCACCTGGATACTCACTGCCGACAAGAGTAATCTCCGTAATCATTGAATGGTTGAGGTTAGAAGGGACCTCTGGAGGTCACCTGGACCAAATTCCTTGCCCAAGCAGGGCCACCTAGAGCTGGCTGCCCAGGACCACATCCTAAGAACTTTTAAGTGCCTCCAAGGATGATGACTCCCTAACCTGAAACAAGAGAAGGCTGCACATATACACCAAAGTAACATAACGTGAACTCATAAACATGCAGTCAACATGACAGACTGCAAATATATGAGATGGGGAGAAGTTATCCGAAATGGCTGTCTGCACACTGATCACAGGAAGGCTGGAACATACAGACATCAAATGGTTCCCTAATAAGCCATATGGCTCAGCCCAACCAGCAAGTGTGAAGTTTTATTTAAATGCCCTGCCAAAAAACACACTAACTTCTACACACCTTATAACTTCCCTGTAATAAAGAACAGCTCTTACAGCTTAATAAACATGCAAGCCTATGCAAGAAGTGACATTTCAGACAGTCCCTATACCTGGTACAAACTTTTCTGTATATTTTGGGCTCCCTTCTCAGTCTTAACTCTATCACTGGCAGAAAAATACTGCCAGTTTGCAAGCTCATATACTTGATTATTCCACTGTATTCTTCATAATTATTAGTTTCACCAGAATACATACAGGTATTGTGAATAACAGTGGGATTACATGTAAACTATATAGATTTCACAGCAAATCTTTGCAATCAATCCCTGGACCTTGTCAACAAAGCCTATGCCTTAACATTATAATTGTTACCACAAATTTAACTTTGGTCAACATATAAAAGAACATTACTGTTCACATTATTTTATTACTGGGCAGTGTAGTAGCACAGAAATAACACTGCTTGTAGACAGCAGCTTCTTCACTGTCCTATCAGTTCTTCTATTTATTTGATGTGGGACCCTAAGTAAATTCATCCTTTACACATGTACACCTTGCTGTCTGTCAAGAACATGTTCCAGAAATGAGAGATAATTCAATATAGCGAAACAACCTTCCCCACAGAATAAATGTGATATAGAGGAGACATACACAGGAACTTAAAAAATGCACACAATTGTAACACATAGGGGCAAAGCAAGGAAAGACAACAAGGTAGACAGCAAGGAAAAGGCAAAGAAGCAAGTTCATCAGTTGTCACTTCAACATCCAGTGATGACAGATCAGAAGGCTGAGATACTGGCTTTGCAATAGCTGGAGATAAAAGAGTCTCTTTAAGGTGTAATTAAAGAAGAAAAAATTTTTCAACTACCAATTCTCCTGAGATTTTGACAAGCAGGTCTCCTGTGACTGAATCTTCAGTGACTCTGTCCAATCATTATTAAAAATTTCAGCTGTTTCATTTGTGAGACAGAACATCGACTATAAATTCTTCAGCATGAGTGTTCATACTGCCTCCTTCCAAATGGTTATATGTTCACCATCATGCTTCTCAGAGGTCCACTGCACACAGAGGTCAATCAAGTCAACCAAGGGTAAAGGACAAAACCAAGGTAATGACAACAGTTAGTAGAAGACAGTATTATTAAATGATCAATACTGGAACTCTTAATATGAGAGACTGAGAAGAAATTGATAGCATGGTATTATCACACCTGCTTCCTTCTTTCAGAGATTTATCTTGTCTACTCAGACTGCAAAAATTACTAAGCAGGAGCTGTTTCTCACTGAGTGTTTACACATCATCTCATCCTGCCAACCTCAGTTGTGATTTGCATATGCTTCTCTGGTAAAAATAAGAGAGACAACTATTTTCAGACCAGTGTGCTATTTTGAGGAGGTTCATTTTGCACATTGAAAAAGAATGTATTTTAACAAGCAGCCAAAAAGCACCGTTAAGAAGTATGCAACAGAACTGGAAATTATAAGTTGAGATAGATAAGCTTCTGGTCTACTTCCAAGGACATTAATCATAAAAACCAATCCCAGATTCAATATAGATGCAGCTACTTTGTGGGACACTTTGAAATCTGCAGCTGATCAAGTTTTAAGCATGTAGGATCAGTTATGCATGTATTTTTTCCACTGAATTACAACAGCACAAAAATATTTACTTGACCAAGAGGTATTCTACAATAGGAAGCACAATATTGGTTATGAACCCAGTATCTGGATTCTATTTAGAACATCAATTTTTGTCACAGTATTTTAAAGTTTATTTAAGAAACAGAATTTTAGCAAGTTGTATATATGCAGGTATGAAATTGTTTCATGCTAGTGAAGAAGAATCTCGGTTTATTCAGGCAGCCTCTCACTGCTCAAACAATTCAGCAGGAAATCTATACAAAGTATGTAACAAATGCCTCTTAAAAAAACCCAACAACAAAAATCCAGAAGGTTCTTAAAAAAAACTCCAACCAAACAACCTCACCAAACCCCCATCCCCACCAAAACCAGACAATTTGGAAAACATATCCTTTTAATACATGAGGCAATTTTTCAAACAGTTCTTCAAAAGTATAAGAAGCCTGTCAGTGCAAGATGCAGAAATGTTATGTTGGAAGTGAAGCCACACTGTACAACACAAAAATCTTTTAGGCCATGCTGTAGCCTACAGAATAAGCCTCTATCAAGAGTTGTATGCTGCCATGTTTTGGAAGAGGGTGTGAAAAGGTAAAGCAAAGGCACAAGCTTCACCACAATGCCTATATCCTCTTTTGCATCTTCTCACTTGAAGCCACACAAAAGAGTTTTAGCAAGAAGTAGAATCCACTTCTGGGAAATGGAATATAGGGACTAGCAGCAACTGGAAGGATACTGAGCTGTGAACACTGAACTAAGGAAGCTACAGGGAATGACCACTTTGGGGGACAGTGTCCGAAGTGGTAGTGAAAATGGGGAGAGGAGAAGTTCTTCATGAGCTGAATGTAGAAAGCAGCAAGATCCTGCAATGAATTCAGTGCTTCTCAAATGGGCAATAACAGAGCACAGAAAGACAGACACTGGATGGGATCAGACATACAGCCTAGCCAGGTCAGTGAAGGGGGAAAGGGGAGGGGGAAGAACAGAAGAAAGAAGATAAGCAGGCCCCTTCACTGAGTCATACCAGAGCTACTGCTGCTGGAAGGGAGCCAGATTTTTAGCTGAAGCTTTTTTTTTTTCCCCTGCTTTACTTCCCCCCCCTCAGAAAACCAAGAAGTGAAAACACCAAATTTAGATGTCTACCTGAAAAACATTCAGATTTTGCTGATTGTAAGCCTCTACTCTATATTACATTTAGCCTCAGAAAAACTTATAATCAAAAGCAGACAAGAGCAACTTAAAAACATCCCTTTTTTTGGCTGGGTTTTTGCTGCCCTGAGTAAGATTCTTTCTTGGATCAGTGATTTTATAATGTAAAATACAAAACCCCTCCAAACAAGACAAATACATAAAGTGGCAGTTGAGGAGAGCAATTATATTACTCGTCAAATTACACACTGCTTTTTCCTACGTAAATTCCTAATCTGCCTTCTCTAAAGGCCTTCCTGTCAGCTGAACACACATTTCTCAGCCTAATACCCTTCAAAAGCAATTTAAAAATGTGCACCTATTTTTGTAAAATTTATCACATATCAGCCTCAAATCACATCCACATCAAAATGATATTTTTTGCTAATATTTCAACTATCTATTTGACAATACTCATTATCACACACCAACAGGTATCTCCTATGTGGTTAATGAGTAGTATCCTCAGCTATTTGTGCTCGTCTTGTTAAGTGAAGTGATACCTTAGCAACCTCAGCTTGCTTACTAATGTTTCTCCTAAAATGATACCCAGTTCATCTAATCTCCCTGATTTTTTTATGAGTGGATTTACAGCTTGGTTCTTTCTGCAGTTGAATAAGCACCTGACAGAAACACTCAACTGAGCATTCACGTTCGTGTTCTGAAGTGGTCAGTGAAATCTTGAGGAGAGACTCCGAGAGCTTGAAATGGCCAAGAGCTAGTAGGAAACAAATCAAAGCTTTAATACCCCCATACACCACAAGAGATCTCAGAGTAAATAAATCTTCACAGTACCAGCTAAATGGAAGCAACATCAGACAGCAATCTTCTTCTGAGATCACCTAAATTTAATATAAGTTTGGAATGAGGCTTAGGGTGATTTACGGTGCTTGATTCACAAATAGGGAATTAAATTCTACATACTTGTTCAGAGGAATAGAAATAATACAGACATGGCATTCAATCACTAGTGGGGTTCCGTAGGGCTCCATCCTTGGCAAGGTCTCTTCAACATCTTCATTAACGACTTGGACACAGGATTTGAAGGAATACTAAGTTTGTGGCAACACTAAATTGGGAGGAGCTTCCTCAAGGGCAGACAGGCCCTGCAGGGAGACTTTGACAAATCAGTGACATAGGCAACCATCAATCACATGAGGTTTAACAAGGTGAAGTGCCGGATTCTGCACCAGGGATGGAGCAACCCAGGTTTTGTGTACAGATCAGGGAACGAGACACTGGAGAGCGGCACTGTGGAAAGGGACCTGGGAGCTCTGGTCCACAGCACCTTGAACAAGATTCATTGAGCTATTGGACAGCGTCCAAAGAAGGGCCACAGGGATGGTGAAGGGCCCTGAGGGGAAGCAACTGGGGTCTGCTTGGTCTGTTCAGCCTGGAGACCTCATTGAGGTCTTACAACTTCCTCACGAAGGAGGTGCAGGTACAGATCTCTCCACTCTCGTGACCAGTGATAGGACTCGAGGAAACGGTGTGAAGCTGCAGCAGAGAAGGTTTAGGTCTACCATCAGGAAAAAGGTTTTCCTGGCATTGGAGCAGGCTCCCCAGGGAAGTGATCATAGCACCAAGCCTGACAGAATTCAAGAAGAATTTGGACAACACTCTCAGGCACACGGTGTGACTCTTGGAGTGTCCTGTGCAGGGCCATGAGTTGGACTCGATGATCCTGATCAGTCCCTTCCAACTTGGCTTATTTCATGATTCAGTGACTAAGACCTACAGAATAACCTCTTCCCAAACAAAACTATAAACATACATGACTTCTATGATCACACAAGATCTGCTTTGAAGCCATAAATTCAGGTACTTATGTGGTTGCAAAAATCTTAACAAGATTCACATTAGCAATAGGAATGACAACTCAAGACCTGACGATCCAACTAACAACAATACACTAACAGGAAAATAAATATTCATTATGATTTCACTCTAAACAACAGGCTTTGCAATTTTTCAAAGCTTTTTTCTATTTTTTACAGAAAGCATTTACAAAAGTACTAGTTAGCAGACTATACTGCCTGAGAATAGAATGTGATTTTGTTTCAGAACTGAGCGTTACCTAGTGAATTAAAACCTTTTGTTTTTATGTATAAGCAGCAATATTATGAAACTCCCTTAGAGATACAAATACTGGTGTATCAGATGATATCTATGCTCTTATACAATAAAGCATGAATTCAACACTGCTTTCATTGTATTACCACCATGGCAGTGTTGCAGCACTTCTGAAATTATACTTTTGTCCACGTCACTATGTCAACCAAAAACAATGCAGAGATGCAAGCACCAAACAGCTAAAACGGAATGAAATGGCTCAACCATCTCACTTCACCTTTTGCTATTGTAATCAGAATTTTACTCTTTATTTCACAAAATAACAGAATGCAGTTGGTGGATCTTTGGGCTTAAACAAAACTTTGATTCCTTGTCTTTCAAGTTCTTATTATGCAAAGATGTAGGACATCAAGGCAGAATTTGCAAAGCCTTACCAAATTTCTTCCTCAGAAGACATAAAGAAGTTGTCCAATGTTATTGCCAACACAGGCCATTCTAAGAGCTGATTCTTCCATTACTTTTAATTAAAAGTCTGGTTTTTTCCTCTCCCAAAAACAAGATGCTTTTATTTTATAGATTGTACCAGAAAACCTTCACAAATTAATTGTTGAGGACTGGATTACATAAAAGCCTTCAAAGGTAACACTGGCAACCCCTGTCATTCACACACCTCACTGACTGCAGTACCTCCACAAGATGGGGCAGAAAGCACAGGTGGCTGCCTTCAGGACCACCGTCCATAGCTGCTGGTGGACACAAGGATACAGCGGTGCCAGACGTTTACTTTCTGAACATCTGCCTAAACCACTGCCACATACCAATCACACCCCCTTCACTCAGCAGGTGAAATGTGGAATCTGTTCTGAACCTGACTCCCAATTAGCTGCACAGCTTGGGCACACAGCTATAAACACTCTAAGAGTCGTGCAAAGTTAATCACGCTGGAGGTGGAGCAGCCGATACGGCCATAATGGGTTGCTACCATGGAGGCAACAAGGCAACGGAGCACCTTTCCTGGAGGCAAGGCACACACATTAAACCCAATGAGAAAGGGTTATTCCCACCCACACCAACTCAAGCGAAGACAAGCATCACACTGCCTGTAAGCCAAACAATAAGGATGTCCCATTGTCTTTAGACAGTATGCCAGAACTTGTTTTCACTATTCCTTTTTTCTCAAAGAAAATATCAGTGTAGATGTAAGTGATTACACTTCATTTGAAATTTCAGCTCTCAAGAAATAACCTGAGAATCACTGTCACAGTACTTCTGACAATGAGGACTTAGGTCCAACACCTCTGAACAGAGAGAATTACATTTGTCTGCTTTTCTAAAAAGAAAAAAAAAAACAAAAACAATGCAGAGATGCAATAAGAAGCTCCTGAAGCTCAATAGCAAACATTACTAAAGATACAGAACATTAAAAAAATTTCTAAGTTTAAAAAGGAAATAAATAGGACAGACAAGTAACACTGCTTTTGCAGGCTCTAGTGAATTGTCTTCTCTAACGAAGAAAAATTAGGAACATTTCTATTATGCAAACTGACATTAAAGTTTATGGTTGGGGAAGCCAGGGATTTCCTACTGTATTCCTAATAGCTGGACAACTAAACTACTTCACTGTTTACTTTATGATGCCACATTCATGATATGGTTTAGCCTAAACATTTTCTTAAAAGAAAATAAGCCTTAATGAGTTAACCACACGCATGCACAAAAATCCTGCTACCTGCCAACAACCTCAGGCTCTACATTTTTTAATCATGAAATAGTTACTCCTGCCATTACATAAATATTATTACATAATATCTCCTTTGTATGCAGAATTAGAGCTACAATAAAATAGGTCCCACTATTTCAATATTATATCTATTAATCCCACTCATTCATTTAATAATTTGGAGCTGTAGTTGCATCAGAACATAACAGCTTGAATACGTCACATTTCTCTGTGCTTAAACGGAGAAGGCAGTTAATTCTGGATTAAAAAAATCCAAAAATCAAGCCAACAAAAAAATACAACAAAAATATCTACTCTACTATAATAACTGCCTGAAGGGAAAGACACCTCTGCTGTGCTCTTTTACTACACGTTTTTTGTCTTGCCTAAAATTAAATGTATGTCTATCAAAAGATAATTTTCAACGTGCCAGTCAATAAAATATGCAGAAATACCTTGATTCCCAAGGTCAGCATTACACAGCATAAGTGTAAAGCGATCACAAGCAATGATGCTTAGTATGTCTAATATCTCAAAAAACCCAGAGGTTTTTCCAATTCAATATTCAACGTATGGGCAAACTGCAACACATATAAAATTAATTTTCCTGAGCATTTAATTTTTTAGAAATTTGTTCCGAGAACGTATTTGTTTGTATTGGTCAGAAACACATCTGAGACGTGGGACGGCTGTAAGCACAAGGCCACAGGGCGAAGAGGCAGCGAAGAAGTGGCATGTGACATTCGGGAGTCTCGGGGGGCAACATGTGGCCGGCGCTCAGGACGCTCCTCTCTGCAGTGCAGCACCGGTGCCTCCGGCCGGGCGCGATCCC